>PVJS01065312.1:0-10013 GCA_004027185.1 Glis glis
AAAAAAAAAAAAAAAAGAATCATCTCTCAATAACCACGCTGAATATAAATGGACTCAATTCCCCAATCAAAATACATAAGGTAGCAAAATGGATCAAAAATCTTAATCCATCTTTATGCTGCTTACAAGAAACACACCTTACAAGTAAAGACACTCACAAACTAAAAGTAAAAGGCTGGAGCAAGGTAACCCACACTAGTGGAACACGAAGACAAACAGGAGTAGCAATCATATCAGACAAATTAGACCTCAAGCCTAAACTTATCAGGAGAGACAAAAGAAGGTCACTTTGTACTGGTAAAAAGAACAATCCATCAAGAGGATATAACGATAGTCAACATTTATGCCCCAAATATAGGTGCGACCACTTTCATAAAACAAATTCTTCGTGACTTTAAGTCACATACAGATCCTAATACAATAATATTGGGAGACTTCAACACTCCTCTCACACCACTCAATCGATCTGCAAGACAAAAGGTCAGTAAAGATGCCTCAGACCTAAGGAACACCATGGGTCAAATAGACCTACTAGACACATACAGAATATTCTACCCAACTACAGATGAATTCACATTTTTTTTCAGCTGCTCATGGAACCTTCTCT
The DNA here is from genome assembly GCA_004027185.1 of Glis glis. NCBI lineage: Eukaryota > Metazoa > Chordata > Mammalia > Rodentia > Gliridae > Glis > Glis glis. The sequence goes on from PVJS01065312.1 coordinate 608, forward strand.
AAAATAGACCATATCCTAGGCCACAAAGCAAGTACTAGCAAATTCAAGAAATGTGACATAATCCCCTGCGTACTTTCAGACCATAATGAAATGAAACTAGAAATCAACTGTAAGAAGACACAGAGAAATCTCATAAACACATGGAGACTGAACACCACACTGCTGAATGAAGAATGGGTCATAGAGGAAATAAGGGAAGAAATTAAGGAATTCCTAGAAACAAATGAAAATAGGGAAACAACATATTAAAATCTCTGGGACACACTGAAAGCAGTATTAAGAGGAAAATTCATAGCACTGAGTGTTCACATAAATTGAACTGAAAAGCACCAAATAAAAAACTTAACGACAAACCTCAAAGCCCTTGAAAAGCAGGAACAGTCTAACTCCAAAGCCAGTAGAAGACAGGAAATTATTAATATTACAGCAGAAATCAATGAAGTGGAGAATAAAAAATACAAAAAATCAACAAAACCAAAAGCTGGTTTCTCAAAAAAAAATACACAAGATAGATAAACCATTAGCCAACCTAACCAAAAGAACAAGAGAATCAACCCAAATTACCAAAATAAGAGATGAAAAAGGAGATATCACCACCAAAAGTGCGGAAATCCAGAGGATTATCAGAAACTACTTTGAAAAGATATACTGAAACAAAATGGAAAACCTAGAAGAAATTGACAAATTTCTAGACACATACAACCCTCCCAAATTGAATCAAGAAGATATAGAAAAATTAAACCAACCAATAACAATCAAAGAGATTGAAGCACCAATAAAGTGCTTACCATAAAAGAAAAGCCCAGGTCTAGATGGTTTCCAAGATGAATTTTATGAAACCTTTATAGAAGAGCTAATCCCAATATTCCTCAATTTATTCCATGAAATAGAAAGAAACGGGACTCTCCCAAATACATTCTACGAAGCCAATATCACATTAATACCAAAACCAAATAGAGACAGCTCAAGGAAAGAAAACTACAGGCCCGTATCATTGATGAACTTAGACTCAAAACTTCTAAACAAAATACTAGCAATGCGCATTCAAAACCACATCAAGAAAATTATACACCATGACCAAGACGGGTTCATCCCAGGGATGCAAGGCTGGTTCAACATACGTAAAACAATCCATGTTATTCACCACATAAACAGAACTAAAGACAAAAATCACATGATCATTTCAATAGATGCTGAAAAATCATTTGACAAAATCCAGCACCCATTCATGCTAAAAACACTGCAGAGAATCAAAATAGAACGAACATACATCAACATCATAAAGGCAATATACAACAATAGGCCCACAGCAAACCTCATACTGAATGTGAAAAAACTTTGAGAGTTCCCCTTAAAAACAGGAACAAGACAAGGATGTCCACTGTCACCACTCCTTTTCAACAAAATTTAAAGCTGGTTCCTTGAAAAAATAACCAAGATAGATAAACCACTAGCCAACCTAACCAAAAGAAAGAAAGAATCAATCCAAATTACTAAAATAAGAGATGAAAAAGGTGATATTACCACCAAAAGCACGGAAATCCAGAGGATAATCAGAAACTACTTTGAAAAACTATACTCCAACAAAATGGAAAATCTATAAGAAATTGACAAATTTCTAGACACGTACAACCTTCCTAAGTTGAAACAAGAAAACATAGACAATTTAAATCGACCAATAGCAGTTAAAGAGATTGAAACAGCAATAAACAGCCTACCATAAACGAAAAATTCACGTCCAGATGGTTTCCCAGGTGAATTTTATAAAACCTTTACAGAAGAACTAATTCCAATACTCCTCAATCTATTCCGTGAAATAGAAAGAAATGGGACTCTCCCAAACACATTCTATGAAGCCAACATCACACTAATACCAAAACCAAACAAAGACAGCTCAGGAAAAGAAAACTACAGACCCATATCGTTGATGAACTTAGACTCAAAACTTCTAAACAAAAGACTACCAACGTGCATTCAAAACCACATCATGAAAATCATACATCATGACCAAGTCGGGTTCATCCCAGGATGCAAGGCTCGTTCAACATATGAAAAACAATCCATGTAATCCACCACATAAACAGAACTAAAGACCAAAAAAAACACATGATCATTTCAATAGATGCTGAAAAAGCATTTGACAAAATCCAACACCCATTCATGATAAGAACACTGCAGAGAATTGGAATAGAAGGAACATACCTCAACATCATACTGAATGGGGAAAAACTTCAAGAGTTCCCTTTAAAAACAGGAATAAGATAAGGATGTCCGCTGTCACCACTCCTTTTCAATATAGTACTCGAGACTCTAGCCAGAGCAATAAGGAAAGAGAAGGAAATAAAAGGAGTACAAATAGGAAAAGAGGAACTGAAACTATCTCTATTTGCATACGACATGATATTAGAAGATCCAACAAACTCAACCAAAAGGCTTATAGAACTAATCAACAAATTCAGCAAGGAGTCTGGATACAAAATCAATCTTAAAAAATCAGAAGCTTTTCTGTATGCCAACCATAAATCCAATGAAAAAGAAATCCAGAAGACATTTCCACTCACGATATCCCCCAAAACAATAAAACACTTGGGAATAAACCTAACTAAGGAGGTAAAAGGCTTCTACAAGGAAAATTATAAAACATTGAAAAAATAAATTGAAGAAGATCTTAGAGATGGAAAGATCTCCCATGCTCTTGGGTAGGCAGAATAAATACCATCAAATGGCCATTCTTCCAAAAGTGCTCTACAGATTCAATGCAATACCCATTAAATTACCAAAGTCATTCTTCAATGACATAGAAAAATCTGTCCTTAAATTCATTTAGAACAACAACAACAAAAAAAAACCAGAATAGCCAAGTAGTTCTCAGCAACAAGAACCATGCAGGAGGCATCACAACACCTGACTTCAAACTATACTACAAAGCCATAGTAATAAAAACAGCATGGTATTGGCACAAAAGCAGACACATAGACCAATGGAGCAGAATAGAAGACTCCAAAACAAATCCACATACCTACAGCCAATTGATTTTTGAGAAAGGGGCTAAAAACATCCACTGGAAAAAAGATAGCCTCTTCAACAAATGGTGCTGGCAAAACTGGCTAATCATATGCAGAAAAATAGAAATAAACCCCACCTTCTCACCTTGTACAAGGGTCAATTCAAGATGAATCAAAGACCTAGAAATCAGACCAGAGACCTTGCAGCTACTGGAAAAAGGCATAGGTCCAACACTTCAACACATAGGCACAGGTAAAGACTTCCTCAACAAGACCCCAAAGGCACAGGAAATTGAAATGAGGATTAATACATGGGATTGCATTAAACTGATGAACTTTTGTGCAATAAAGGAAACAATCAAGATCTTCAACAGAGAGCTGACAGAATGGGAGAAGATTTTAGTCAGCTACTCCTCTGATAGAGGACTCATATCTACAATATACAGAGAACTTTAAAAAAAACCACCACTAAAAAAACAACCCAATCAAAACATGGGCAAGTGAACTAAATAGACACTTCACAGAAGAAGAAATACAAATGGCCAATACATATATGAAAAACTGTTCAACATCATTAGCAATCAGAGAGATGTAAATCAAAACTACCCTGAGATTTCACCTAACACCAATTAGAATGGCAATCATTAAAAACACAAACAACAACAAATGCTGGTGAGTATATGGAGAAGTAGGAACTCTAATACACTGTTGGTGGGATTGCAAATTAGTGCAACCACTTTGGAAAACAGTGTGGAGGATCTTCAGAAGAATGGGAATGAACCTACTGTATGACCCAGCAATACCACTTCTAGGCATCTACCCAAAAGATCTGAAACCAAACTACCAGACTAATGCATGTGTATCTATGTTTATAGCTGCACAATTCACAATTGCCAAACTTTGGAACCAGCCAAGGTGTCCATCAACAGATGAATGGATTACAAGACTATGGGATATGTACACAATGGAATTTTACGCAGCCATAAAGAACAAAATTACATCATTCGCAGGGAAATGGAGAGAACTAGAGAACATTATGCTTAGTGAGATTAGTCAGTGACAAAGTGAAAAGTCGGATGTTCTCCCTAATATGTGGAAGCTAGATAGAATGGGACTTAGAAGGGACTCGGACAAAGAAGAAGAAAACTTTAGATGAACAAAGAAGGTGACCTAACTGAGGGAGTTGAGAGGGGGGTGGAGGGAAACACACTAAAGCACATGATGTATATACACAAACTTATAAGACTCAATCCCTATACTGAGCAGGAAAGGGAGGGAAGGGGGAGGAATAGGGTGGGATTTGAGGGAGGGTTAAATGAGCAATGTGTGCATGTATGATTCTGTTATCCTGACACATATCAAAATGTGTAATTACAATGCACCAATAAATGAATATATAAAAAACAAATAATTTTTTTTTGCGGTACCGGGGATTGAACGCAGGGGCGTTCTACCTCCGCGCTACACCCCTGGCCCTATTTTTTATACTTTATTTTGAAACTGGGTCTCACGAAGTTGTGGAGGGCCTCACTAAGTAGAGAGAAAGAGAGAGAGAGAGAGAGACAGGGAGGGAGAGAGAGAGAGAGAGAGAGAGAGAGAGAGAGCTGAGGCTGGCCGCGAACCCAGATCCTCCGGTCTCCACCTCCCAAAGTACTAGGATTACAAGCATGCGCCATCACGCCCGGCCTAAAAACAAATAAATTTTAAAAATAAAGAATAAATAAAAAATTTTTAAAAATCCAAGTACATTCAGAGGACAGGCAAGTAACCTAAAGGAGTGGGGCAGGTGCTAGAGAAAACATTGTGGTTTATTGGAAACTATTGCAAACTGAAAGACCACATCAGAAAGTCCTGCCCATTTCCTGGCAATTGTTTCCAAATGAATACGCAGACTCACTGAAAAGTAAGTTGGCTTCCAATGACCCTCCTGAAAGCCAATTTCTTCATTCATTCATTCAAATAGCTTTGACTGAGCACTTACAAGGTAGACACTATTATAGGTGGTAAGGTATTCTGGTTGGGGTTTAGAATGCCCCCACCAAAGCTCATGTGTTAAAAGCACAGTCCCCAATGCAGGAGGTTCAGAATTGGGACGTGGCTGAAGGAGATGGGTTACTGGGGGCATGGTCTTAAGGATTATATATGCCCCTCGCCTCCTCCTTTCATTCTCTCTGCTTCTAGTCACCATGAGCTGAGAGCAGTTTTCTCTGCCATGGTCACAGTGATGAAAAAGCTGACTAAAACATAAGGTAATGGTCAGAATCGACATGCACAAGACTGCACTTATGGAATCTACATTCTAATGGAGTTTCTTAATGAAAATTATGGGTGTATTTCCTTTTAAATATTTGTCTATACATTTGTCCACTAGGGCTTACACAAAGTATATCTGTGTGTCCTTTTATTCATATGAATGAGATTGAGCTTTGGAGTTCGACTCTAGTCACAAATGGGAAAACAATCCCCAAATGGATAGTTTTAGTAATGACATGTCTTACCTTTCAATCCTAGAACCCCCTAAAACCTAGTTTAGTGAGGAAGCCTGGGGTGCAGGCAAATTGAGGAGGAACAGAATGGAGAAAAACCATAGGATATTTGCTTGTGGTGAGAAATAAACTATAAAACAACTCCTGAAACTAATATGTGAATTTAACAGACCTGAGACACAGGTCAATATACATGTATCAATTATATTTCACATATTATCAGCAAACAATTCCATAACTAAATTTAAACAAAGGCAATTTCACTTACAAAAGCATCAAAAGCATAAGGTGGGTGCTGAGAAAAAAGAATATGGAAGACCTCTATCCCCAAAACTGCAAAAGTTTACCAAGAGAAATTAAAGACCTGAATGAATGGAGAGATATGCCAACTTCATAGGCTGAAATACTCAGTGTTGTTAAGATGTTAGATTTCCTCTTATCAATTTAAAAATTTGGTGCAATCCTAATCTAAATCCCAAGGGTCTTAGTGGAAGCTAACAAGTTAACTTTTTATAATGACAGTCTTATTTTTCCTTTCTAATTCTTTTTATTTCTTTTTTATACTTTTAATTGTGCATTGTAATTATACATAATAGTGAGGTTTAAAGTCATACAAACAAGCATGCACACAGGTCCCTACACCTCCCATACATAATAGTGAGATTGGTAGTAATACAACATGGGCATAGCATAATTTGAACTGTTTCTAGAAAAGTAAAGGACCCAGAACTTCCAAAGCAATCTTGAAAAATGAAAAGAAGAAAGACATAAAAGGGTTTTACCAAAAACAGTGACATATAAAATAGGCAGAGAATATTTATAATAAATGATCTGTAAGAAGAAAAACAAAGCTATAAAATAGAATGAGTACTAAATACTGTAATTCAAATAGACAAACTTATGCATACCTGAAAAAAAATCAGCTCATAATGATAAAAATTGAGATATAGTGTTATAAAATTATTATATTTTGAAAGAAAAAGGAAATCATCATTTGAACATCTAGACAAAATATCTATGTCAATTTGAAGGAAAATAACACTGGATTCTGTTCACACATTTTGATGGCAACACTTTATGTAAGAAGATAAGGGAGTAACATTTTTAAGATAGTTAAGAAAAGAAAATGCCAAGAATTTTATATCCAGCCAATCTAAACACGAGTTACAAAGAACAAAATTAACTCCTATGGGCATGAAAGACCTCAGTGGATATTCTCCGCATGGACATGTCCTGAGGAATTTACCAGTGTATGAGCTTTACTCAACCAAGATGACTGAAGAGGCTGACGGGGCATCCACAAAGGACCACAAGTGGAATATAAATGTACATACATGTGAAGCCTGTAGAGCTAAGGATAGATGAGACACATGTAAAAGTGGCAGTGTGCTATGTAACAGCCACATAGCACACACATACCACATACACATACTGACAATGTAGGTATAATACTATCAAAAACAGAAAAAAGAGAAAGAATACATAAAGTAGATTAAAATTTGCTGAGTGTCTTATGGGAATTACTCAGGTAACCAAATCTGATGCTGAGGGAGTAGGGTTGAAGAAGGAACTAGGTAATATCAATACTTCTGAAAGTACAGAAACTACTGACAAGAGGGGGGAAATGGGGCGCACCAGATATTACATAAAGACACTTTATGTAATATGTATAAAAGTAATCATTAGTGCAAAGCACAAAGCTTCCTAAATAGCAAAAGAAATATAATAGTAATAGTAAAGATTAGATAGAGATAACGTGTGTATTAAATATCTTTAATAGATAAGAGATGATTCCTTATATAATACATATCATTATTCATTTTATATAGGTATATATAATAAAATGACAGAACAGATAGAAAAGTTAGTCACAATGATCATATAAATTACAAGGCTCAACTCACTTGTAAAGAAAAAGATTTTCCTATCAGCTAAAAATTGCAAGCACAACATATGCTGTATACAAGGCATAAAATTAACATGCTGTGTACAAGGTGGACATGGTAACTCACACCTGTATTCCCAGTACTTGGGAGGCTGAGAGAGGAGGATCACAGGTTCAAGGCCAGCCTCAGCAACTTAGCAAGACCCTCAGCAACTTAGTGAGACACAGTTTTAAAACAAAAAGTAAAATAGGACTGGAGGTATAGCTCAGAGGTAGATGCCCCTGGGTTCAATCCCCAGCCCCCCCCCATTAAAACAACAACTTCAGAAGGTTAAAAGTAAAAGGATAAAAACAGGTATATAATAAAAGTGCAAATTAAAAAGCAGAGGTTACAAGTTTGTTATTCAACAAGCTAGATTTATACCAAAAAGCATTGCAGGAAACAAAATGGGATATTTTACTATGCTAAAGGCTACAGTGAAAACATAATGATAGAGCTAAAATTTCAGAAACAGAAACTGCAGGCGATGTTTTCAAACTTTGAAGAAGAAACATCCCAAGGAGAAGTAACAGCACAAAAGTATAAAATTTATATTCTTTGTGCTTTGTACATTATTATGAGTTATAATAATCTTTACTCACTTCTGCACAAACTCATAGAGAGTAATGAGTACTTCATGGGTTCTTTGAGAAGAAAAATCAAGGCAATCATTACAAAGCATTCAGTAGAAGATCTGGCATGGGGCAAACACTCAGACACAGCAACTGTCTATCTTATATTTTCACTGAAAGTATATGGGACTTAAATACATTATACTTGTTTGGGCCCTAATCTTGTACTTTAAATTTTTGTCCAAATCTTTTCTTGTAATATATCATACTCAGGTGCAAACAACAAAACTTATCTGTTTATGTTCTCATTACACAAGCATAAACTCTTGAACTCATATTAGTAAAGAATGTAAGAGAAGGGTGCTTTAAATAAAGCTGCTTTTCAGGAAACTAAAATGAGGATCAATACGTGGGATTGCATTAAACTAAAGAGCTTTCATGCAGCAAAGGAAACAATCAAGAACCTCAACAGAGAGCCGACAGAATGGGAGATTTTTGCCAACTACTCCTCAGATAAAAGACTCATATCTAGAATATACAGAGAACTTAAAAAAATCACCACTAAAAAAACAAATAATCCAATCAAAAAATGGGCAAGTGAACTAAATAGACACTTCACAGAAGAAGAAATACAACTGGCCCATAAATGTATGAAAAAATGTTCAACTTCATTAGCAATCAGAGAGATGCAAATCAAAACTACCCTGAGATTTCACCTAACCCCAATTAGAATGGCAATCATTAAAAACACAAACAACAACAAATGCTGGCGAGGATGTGGAGAAGTAGGAACTCTACTACACTGTTGGTGGGATTGCAAATTAGTGCAACCGCTGTGGAGGACCCTCGGAAGAATGGGAATGAACCTACCATATGACCCAGCAATACCACTTGTAGGCATCTACCCAAAAGGACTGAAACCAAACTACCACACTAATGCATGTGTTTCTATGTTTATAGCTGCACAATTCACAATTGCCAAACTTTGGAACCAGCCAAGGTGTCCATCGACAGATGAATGGATCACAAAACTATGGGATATGTACACAATGGAATTTTACGCGGCCACAAAGAAGAACAAAATTAGATCACTTGCAGGAAATGGAGAGAACTGGAGAACATTATGCTAAGTGACATTAGTAAGTCACTAAGAGTGAAAAGTCGGATGTCCCCCCTAATATGTGGAAGCTAGATAGAATGGGACTTAGAAGGGATTCCCGACAAAGAAGAAGAAAACTTTGGATGAACAAAGGTGACCTAACTGAGGGAGTTGGGAGTGAGGTGGAGGGGAACATACTATAGCACATGAGGTATATACACAAACTTATAAGACTCAATCACTATGCAGAGCACAAAAGGGAGGGATGGGGGAGGGAATAGGATGGGATTTGAGGGAGGGCTAAATGAGCAATATGTGC
>PVJS01065313.1:0-10013 GCA_004027185.1 Glis glis
CGGGTCTCACGCAGTTGCGGAGGGCCTCACTAAGTAGAGAGAGAGAGAGAGAGAGAGAGAGAGAGAGAGAGAGAGACAGGGAGAGAGACACAGAGAGAGAGAGAGCTGAGGCTGGCCACGAACCCGGATCCTCCGGTCTCCGCCTCCCAAAGTACGGGATTACAAGTGTGCGCCACCACGCCCGGCTCAATGCATATTTTGAATGCAAGGAAACTTTAAGCTGGTACTCCAGTGTTGATAACACAGATTTCAGAGCCAGATCCACTCTGTGTAAATGTAGGCTTTGCCCCCTCAACTGAGCTACATAATCTTAGACCAGATACTTAACCTATCCAGAATCAGCTAACTCATCTATTAAAGAATAAGAAATGGGTATAATCTTTTTCATACTTTTAAAGGATAAACTGACCTGAAATATATATGAATGTACTAAAGTAGTGTTAGGCTTGTGTTAAATACTAAGTAAAAACTATGATGATGATAAGACTGATATTGGTGATGATGCTAGAATACTGAAAAGTATTTAAATTTAAACTTATTGTATATGATTAGAAAATGGAACTTTAGACTATTCTTCATTCCTTGCATTAATAGTTCTATCAGATAATATCCAATCAGGAGAGACAAACCACACAGCAAACTGAATAAGCAAGTTTAATATAAATAATTATTAGTTATAACATTAAATTAAATGGAGATTGTCTAGGTGGTAGTAAAGATAACTCTAAATATAGAAACAGCAATCACTAACCCTAGGGCTGAAGCACAATGCCCAAAGAGGTCCCCCACTTTCCCTAGGCTGACAGACCTTTATGGAGAAGGCACAGCCCTAGATCCCTGGATAACAGAGAACTTGCGATGTTGTAACTCTCATAGAAATAGTCAGAAACCCACTGTGTGGGGTGCCAGGGAAATCTGTCCCCTGTTGGGAACTGTTATTTGTCATGCACCAGGTGCAGGCCATTGGGGACACCAACTGTGTAGTGCCAGGGTCAGAGGGACTCTGCTATGAAATTGCCTGGTGTTGGAGGATGGTGCTGGGGAAGCAGCTGGCAGCTGAGCGCCCACAGCTGTGTACTGCAGCGACTGGGAACTGAACACAGTGAAGGAGCTGAGAAGCTCTGCTTCCAGACTCCCTGCAGAGGGGCAGAGTGCCAGAGAAGCTGCCAGCTGGTTAGTGCTGTGGCTCTGTCACCCACAGGACCTGGCACCGAAGAGGCAGCAAGTGCTTGCCCCAGCCCCTTACAATGTGTGGGCAGACCTCAAGTGAGAACGGACACTCCTCCTTCCTGTAATGCCTCTCCAGCCCTCCTCCTGACAGAGCTTCATGCCAGCTGGCACAGGCAAAAAATATGTAAAAGGTCAAGTACCATTTTCATAAAGCAGGGTGAATTTGGAATAAGGCAATAAATCAATAAAAGGTGCATTACTGCAAATACAAACAGTTTGAATACGAAAAGTTCAAATTTCTATTCCTAGTTCTAAATTTTTGAAAATATTTCATGCTAGTGTGAACTCTAGAAAGATACATGAATTGATAAATCCACAAATACTATTTGCATTTATGATATTTATGACAGTTTCCCCAACTGGTGATAAATTGTTAAGAAAATATTGTAGCTTAAGTGGAGCATCTGCAACATTGACCAAATTGACACCAGGTATTAAGTATCTATTTGAATTAAAATATTTAAACACTATTATACATATGATTTTTCTGTTCTCACATATAACAAATTTCATATTATGTTAGTTTGGATTATAGTTAACCCATTAGCAGCATTTTCTACTTTTTGAAACATTTTAAAGTTTAGTTTTCAATATTCTGGCCTCTTCTACTCTGCTCTTTCAACTTGCCAATCTCTGTATGTAACAGCATCTTAGGGACTCTTACCTATCTATGTTTACCTATGAGTTTACCTTATATAATCTCAGGCCTTCTAACACCATTAATGATTCTCACTGAAAAGAATGCAGTATAGAATTTTATTTTGTATATACTCAATAGCCGGATGTGGACACATGCCTCTAATACCAGTACTTGGGAGGCTGAGACAGGAAGATCATAAATTTGAGGAAATTTGCGGCCAGCCACAGCAACTTAGAGACCCTCAGCAACTTAGAGACCTTGTTCAGAAAAAAAGTGGGGGACTAGGGATGTAGCTAGGAAGTAGAATACCCCTGGGTTCAAACCACAGTAATGAAAAAAAATATATATAATGTATATATATCTACTTAATTATGTGTAATTATATATAAATATATAATATTCAATATATAATAATATATACATATATAGAACTATATACATATATAATTCATATATTTATTTAATTATGTATAATTATATATAAATATATAATATAATATTCAACATATAATAATATATACACATATAAAGTTATATACATATATATAGTTTCTCCTGGCATTTTCACTACACTGCTGTACTCCAAAGCATCTGACCACCACAACTTAGAGAAGAATATTTATTTGTCCACATTTCCAGAGATTCCAGGGTTATATCTGACCTATATATATCTGCGGAGCTCAGGGCAGGCAGCAGGAGGCAAAGAGAGTGGCACGAAGGCTCTATTCTCACATCATGGAGGCCCTCAGCAAGAGAGAGCGAGGGAAGGAGGGGCAATATATAATGCCCAAGGCCACTCAATAATTTTTAAAGAGCGCACATTCATTGCTTGCAGCTCTGGAGGCTGGGAAGCCTAATATTCAGGAGTTGGCAGGTGGTGAGGTCTTTTGTGCTGCATCATTCCATGGCAGAATATGGAAGACAAGGGAGGGCGAGTATGAACAAGGAAGCAAGAGGGAGCTGAACTCACTTTAGTAAACTACCCCCCTTGCTAACTAACCCCTTCCACGATAAGGATCTTAATTATCCATGAGCCCTGATGACATAATCATCCTTTTTTAGATCTCACATGCCAATGGATGGTGCCCTGGAGGTGACGTTTAAACCCATGAATTTTGGGGGGTACTTTCCATTTATAGCAAAATGGGAAAGAAAATATGTTGCAATCCTTTGCAATTGACAGAAGTTTATTCTCAAGCATTGGACAAAAGTGGTATGTATCAACTAAGTCTAATTTCAAATTGTTTCAGCATTTATTATCAGAAATTAAATTCAAGTTTACATTTAATGTAATCCATCTGTATATAGTATCTATTGGGAAGTGGATTTCCCTGATTATCATGCTTTTGTATATATGGTGAGCAAAACACAGAATTTTTTCCCATATTTTTTATTTTATTATTTTTTGATTGACAAATAATATCTGTATGTGTTTATGAGGTACAATGTGACATTTTGATTCATATATTCATTGAGTAGTGGTCAATTCAGGGTAATTGGCATCTATATCACTGTAAACCTTTACTAGGCTTTATGGCAAGTAAAAATTCTAAACATTTTGAGATATATGATATACTATTGTTAATCACATACACTGTGCTGTGCCAAAGCACACCAGAATTTATTCCTCCTGTTAAACAATAGCTATTTCAAGGATATTTTTTATAGTTAATAGCCTGAAGATAGAGATATTGTCATCCTCTGGAACAAAGGACATTTATATAAATTCCCCATTAGAGAAGATTATAATTCTCTAAACTCCAAGTTCTTACCCTATTTTAAAATTCACACCACATGTTATCATATGGCTAACTTTGTATTTCAACTTTGTAGAAATTGAAGCCCATGGAAATGACAAAAATAAAACAAATCCTGCTCCTGCTATTGCTTTGAGCAGCAAACTGTCCATTGTTGACTTAGGAATCTCATGTCACCTACCAGCATCCATAAAACTGTAAAAAGCTAATTCATTACCTTGCAAATAGAATAACATTTTAGACCTTTTACAGTTCCTAACATACATATTATGTGATTTTTTTTACTATGTATTATAAGCTGGCTTATTTTTGGAAAGGAATTTGCTAATATATCTTATATTTTTAAATATTTTAAAGACCCAAGATTTGAGTGTTTGGAAAAGTCAGCAAAAATTCATCAGACCAATATTTAAAAACATTTTGTATGCTTAAATATTTCATGCTTTTCCTGAATATTTTTGATATATATTTGAACAGTAAGTAATATTTTAAAACATTAGATCAGTTATTCTCAACAGAGGCTGATTTGTTCCCAAGGAAACATTTGGCAGCATCTTGACACTTCTTTGGTTGTCACAACTGAGGATGAGCTAACAAGATTCTTACTGACACTTATTGGCATTTAGTGGCTAGGACCAGAGACCCAATATTGTTTAAAACAAACTCCCACAACAAAGAATTATCTGGCTCCAGATGTTAATTATGTTAATGATCCGAAATCTTAATATATACTTGGGTATTAATGTGTGTATAAATATAAACACATACAGAGTCATGTGTTGCTTAATGACTGGGATGTATTCTGGGAAATGTGTTCTTAGGTTATTTTGTTGTGTGAACATCATAAGCGTACCTATACAAACCTACATGGTACATATAAGTCAACCTCCTGAAGTGGCCCCTTGATGTAATCAAACAAAAGAGTAGAGATAGGCTATTGCTAGAGCAACAAAGCATACCATTTCGCAATAATTTTTATAAATAATTTGTATACTCTTAATTGAACTTGATTCTCTTAAAGTATATTTGTTATACATTATATATATTGTGCCCAAAAACCATCAAGAGAAACGGCCTAGAGAAGAATTATCTTAGAAACATTATCTTGTGTCATGTTGCTAAAACCCCCATTGACCAAACAAGTTACAAAGCTGGTCTGGATTCACATGGGAGATAAACTGCCAAGAGTATGAGTGAAGAGAAAAGAAAAACGTGTATTCATAATTTATTATTTGTAGCACTCACCCACCTAACATGGGTACTAGAACATGTTTTAATAGATCTGGTGTTGGGTCTTGATGTTGGAATTTAGGGATTATAATGAAAAGATTTAGAAATCCCCACCAGTCAAGACCTCCAGACATACACCCAAGATTATCATGGGGTATTTAAAAAAATTAAGTTGAAATTTGAGTTTATATTCAGTGGTATTGGTGAAAGGTTTAAAGGAGCATGACTATGATTTAGGCTACATACTGCTGATACTGCTGAAAGCAGAGTCAGTATTCTTGTGTTCCTTGTAGCACTGAGAGTATTAAAATGGGGCTAAAGATGTATGTAGTAAAAAAGCTAGGCAATAAAGACAGTCAGTTTTGTGGTTTTCACAGTGTTCTTCTTGTCTGCATTTAGAAATAATTATTGACTTGTTTTTGTCTCTATGATTGTTACAGAGTGGCCTTCTTTGACACTGGTGTTCTGCAAACATATCTAAATCATTGGGAGAACATGATTTTCTAGCTCTTAGTCTTTGGCCATTTGATAGCTCACAGTAGTTAGTGTTTTTATTTCTTCTTTATTTCTCAGGTACAGACAATCAACACCCAAGGTGAGACTTTAGAATATGTGGATGTATGTGTGCATGAATTGAGATCTGTCATGACATGGATAAATGTTAAATGTCTTATCAATCTATCACTACCCAAAATTCTATGAGTTTAATTCTCCCTCAATCAATACACATCTCCATCAGTGAGATCATGCACCTTTTTTTACAGTGTGGTAGGCTCTCTTTATTACAAATAACATTCAATGTGCAATTATGAAATGTTAAAGTAATGGCAGAAAAATTCAACTTATAAAAATATAGCTAAATGACTATCATGGCTTGGCTTAAATTACTTCTTTAGCATGTCAGCAGAGAAACAAGAAAAACGTTATATTCTTACATTCTAATTTGATCACATCATTATTATAAGATTGTGGTGCTGCAAATTCATTTCCAAATAATTGTGTAAGTGCATATCTTGGTATACAGTTGGTTCTGATGGTACTCTTTTTTCCTTATATACATATATACTAATGTGAAAGTTTAATAGAGAATAGGTTATTTTTTAGGTTTTCACTATTTGTGGCTTGATTCAGATTATAGTTATTATTATTTTATTGCTAATAGTGACTATCTCAGACTATTGATTTTGCCTATTTTGAGAAGAGAGTTGCTAAAAGTTGTCCACATAACAGGAGTGCTTTATAATTCAATTTAACAGTGAAAATTGATTTATATGTAGGCTAGTAAATAATCACCACAATGAGCTAATTCTGTGGAAGCAGAAGCATAGACCTAAAAAAGAATATAAAAATAAAATCCAAAATCGAAACCAACAAATCAACAAACAAAGCTAGAGATAAAGCAGGTTTGGCTTCCCACCAGATATGTGATAGGTTTGGAACTATTTGGATTTCAGAACACAGGGTACTGAAGCTGAGAATTGGGTTATGCCTCTGAAACCCCATGAAGTGACTATCATAAACAACTGCATCTCTAATGTAATTATTAACCTAGAATTGAGCTAGGAAAATATTTTATCATGACTGGCAAATATATGCCTGGCTATAGAAAGTGTTAACATTAGCCCAGTTTACTATCTCATGAGATATCATTGCAGCCTGATAGAAGTAAGAGAAAGTGTTTTGTGATCAACATTAAAGGCTATTCAGGTTATGCAGTAGAAATTAAATGATTCAGATGGAAAGCCATACATGTGCAGTGCTTTGCAATCACAGATTCTGTGATTCTCTTACAATGTATTATGTGTGAAAGCATGCAGAAAATAACACAACAAACCAAGCAAAGAATTTTTGGAAAATAAATTTTGGGTCTTTTCAAAACATGAAAGGGAACAATGACACATATGCTAGGATGGAAGAGGTTGCCAGGTGTCAAGGACTAAAACCCAAGGGCCTGTCCTCAGTCCGTGAAAATGTGATTAAACCCGAAGCATCTGGTAGAGACCATTTGCTACAAAAATGTGGATATGGTCTTAAGACATTGCCATGAGTTGAAAGGAAGATTAAGAATTTCATCAACAAGGAAACTAAAGAAGTAGGATAAAAGCCAAGTTACTAGGCTTTTCTGATCCCCATATTTAGAAGTCATCCACAGCCTTAAACATGCAAAATTATCTTTCCTTTCAGTATAATTTACAACAAACTACCCAAATAGGTATTTGGTAAAGTGGATAATACCTGGATCTACTCTGCAGGAGAATGTAAAGGTACCGATGTACAAAAAACAAACAGCTACAAAAAATAATGTTCAAGTCTAGACTCTGAAATCCTCCAAGAGAAAAATGGGGCATGTCTGTCTATCTGTCTATAATACACAAATTCACCTTTTTAGTAAAGTGGCTTGAGAAATGAATAGTAACTACCTGTAAGGATGCCCCTCTGCATTCCTGAAAATATTAAGTAAGAATAGCAAAGATTCCCTGAACAATTCATTTAGGTGGCTTAAGACCTGGGAAGAATGGACATCTGAAGTTTGGGTGAAGGTTTCTTATTTATTCCCAGCCAGAGGTCATCCTAGGTCTGAGGGTTACCTACTAATTTGCCACCAATGAGAAACATGAAATCATAAACTGGGATGCTGTAAGGTACTGGAAAATCAAATCTGTGATATTTTGTTACTTGAAAAAAAGTATTATTTTCCAACTATTTATATAATGAGATTGTGGCTGTTGTAATAGACTTGTGAAGTTAAATGTCATAATCTTTATAAAGCATTTATCAAAATGGAAGACATATGGCAAATATTCAATCAAACATAACCAAATTTTATTAATAAAAACTATTTTCAATACTTATTATAAATATTTAACCTACTGTGTGTGTGTGTGTGTGTGTGTGTGTGTGTGTGTGTGTGTGTGGAGAAAGAAAGAGATATAGAGAGACAGATACAGCTCTCTTTTAGCCTGCATGTCTCTTGTAAAAGGTATGTCTGGGGTCTTAATTATTATAGTACAAAAAATCTGGGACTATGAGAAGAACAAAAAAAAGACATTACAACACTGGATATGAATATTTATGCAACATGCACAAAAGATTAATGGATTAGTATGTTGTGATTATTATTAGTAGTAATAGCAGTAGTAGTACCCAGGGGCATTCTACCTCTGAGATATACCCTAGCCATTTTTATGTTTGTTTTTTTTTTGAAACAGGGTCTCTCTAAGTTGATGAGGCTGGCCTTACACTTGAAATCCTCATCTCAGACTTCCAAGTAAGGTTTTTAATCCCTTGAAAAAATTTCAAGGTTATGAAGAACAAATTATGAAGTTCTCACAAAACCAAATTTTCAATTGCTTTCCATAAGAGAGGATAGTTCAAAACTGAAGGCTATCTACAGATACTTCTGTGAATATCATTTCCACTCTCCACCTTATTCTTTTTTCCCTGTGTTTAGACTTTTATGAATAGATGTGCACACACACACACACACACACACACACACACACACCTTCCCACTAAGCTTTTCTATCTGAAAAGATATACCCTCCTGCTTTTTGGAAAATTATCCACTATTTATAGGAGAAAGCATTGCATTCTAATTCCTTCCAAAATTCCCATTCCCAACTAATATCAGATGCCTTAGGAGTACACAGAAGACTACTTTTGCAGAGAAGTAGAGGCTCAAGGTAACTTATGCAATGTCATCCACGAAGAGAACAAAGATGAAATTCGAATTGGATGCTCCTTCCTGGAGAATAGCAAATCAGCAGGCTTTCATACTTGTAGCCTGCTAAGTTAACACCTCCATCCTAAATACTACTTTCTCTCTTGGCAACAGACTCGTGGTATATGGAAGAAAGAATAATCTCTCTGGTAGGGAGGACTTGGCCTTGTCCTCTAAGCACAATGGTGTAAAATTATTGTGCTGATAAACACTGGTCTTTGTTCTGATCTCCTTGTGGCCTGTGCCATGGAGAAATGGTGATGAATAGCTGTTCTTTTAGTTTCCTGAGGACAGAGTAGAAGCTCTGGTTCCAGGTTTTCCTTTGAGTGTGGACCTTGTAGGAGATTCCAGTTCTTTCTTTACCATAATAGCAGAAACACACAGGCAAAGAAAGCTGAAATCATTTGAATTGTTTTTGAAATTACACATTCTGAAACAAAACAATGTATTCAAAGACTCAGACTAAGTTATCTCTCATCCAATCAATGCTAATGGCAACCACTTCTTAGAATTCTTTATTTTACCCAGAAACACATAATGAAACAAAAACACAGTATTAATCACATTATGTATAATATTGCCAAATGTTTCAAGGTATAATTCATGGAGTATTTTCAAACTTTTAACAAGCACAATTCTGAAAAATATGACTACCTCATGTAATCTATATAAATGAAGATCACTGGATCACAGAAGAGACTTTACTTTTCAACATAAAGAATATCAATCAGTTTTCCAAGAACATTTACAATGAATGTCTCAGGCACATGTTGACTCATTATAACAAATGACACTCTCTTGATCATAATGTTGGCTTTTTCCCCTTTTTACACCCTCTTTTCTGCCCATTTGCTTTCGTCTTGTTGTAAATGCCCTAAAAACTCACTCACCCTTTCCAAAAGCTGAGACATATTCTTGGTCAGAGTGACCATGAACTTTTGAATACTAATGTTATAGTTTTGCTAACTGATTTCTTCTTCAGTGCATAACTTGTATGTCATGAATTCCATGCTGAATGCCCTCTGTCCAGTATGAATAAAGAGAGAAAACACCATCCTCTACTACTAGTGCAAAACCTTATTTCCAATATTTACTTATTAAAACCCTGCAAATTAAATGTTTTACTAATTATATATATATTAAAATAAAATATTTATTTTCCTAATCTTATGTACTGATAAAATTTGCAAAGCCTTTCTAATATTGAATTGTTTTTATTTTTATTTATTTTTGCGGTACCGGGGATTGAACCCAGGAGCGTTCTACCTCCGCGCTACACCCCCGGCCCTACTTTTTATACTTTATTTTGAAACCGGGTCTCACGAAGTTGTGGAGGGCCTTACTAAGTAGAGAGAGAGAGAGAGAGAGAGAGAGAGAGAGAGAGAGACAGGGAGAGAGAGAGAGCTGAGGCTGGCCACAAACCCGGATCCTCCGG
>PVJS01065314.1:0-10013 GCA_004027185.1 Glis glis
GCGGAGGGCCTCACTAAGTAGAGAGAGAGAGAGAGAGAGAGAGAGAGAGAGAGAGACGGAGAGAGAGAGCTGAGGCTGGCCGCGAACCCGGATCTTCCAGTCTCCACCTCCCAAAGTACTGGGATTACAAGTGTGCGCCACCACGCCCGCTGTACTTTCTTGTTTTCTGACCTCAAAAGTTATTCCAGAGCCCTCTTATGATTTTTAGGTAGACATTTTAATGTTAATGCCTCGCTGAATACTGGTATCTCCACCCCACATTTTAGGAGGAATATTGCATTCATTTGCAGTTTTCACATGGTGGCAAATAAAATGGCATTAAGGGTATAAACATGCCCTGTACTTCCTAGCATTTTCATCTGGAGGTTTTGTTTCAAAATGGAAATTTATTTCACTTAAGATGGAAGTGGGTAGACCTCAAGTGGGTCACCTTAAGTTACTGTCATGGTAGACTTTCACAACCAAAATGCTAGAAGAATAGAGATAAAAGTACCTTGAAGAAGAAAACAGAAAGAGACAGCAGTCACCTCTTTCAGGACTAACAAGTTACTGTATTTCCACATGAGTAGACACAGGAAGTAAAGACCACTGGGTGGCAGGGTGCAGGAAGAAAATCTTAGAGAATGGAAAGTCACCAACAGCCACCCTGGGGGCATAGTCAAAACTTCCTTCCAAAGAGATAACTCAGAAAATAATCAATTTGTAATACCATGCTGGCTTCTCTCAAAAGCAAGAGACATGGGCTGTTCCTTCCAAGCAGTTCTCCTTGGGAAAATATCCTGATGAATTGAGCAATTTCCCTTTCAATGTGCAGAAAACCATATCTGCTCATATATTTTTCAGAATGTTTTCTATTCTCGCATTAAAGAAGTAGAAGCATTGGGACAGGGAGGGACAGAGGTATCTATAATAACTTCATTTTTTCTCAGAAACATTAAAAGAATATTTAGGTTGTAGAACATAAAACTTATTTGTAGTGATTTTATTCATGTTTCCCAAATATAGTAAACCCTAGTTTATGGGGTGTTCTATCAAATGGAAACCTATTTACTGGCATTTTATTGTTTCTGTAGTACCAACAGCAACGCAAACAGAACAAAGCAAAAATAAAACACAGATTTCAAAGCTTGCCTCATTATGAACCGTGGTATTCATAACTAGAATGGATGGAGGGAGGAAAATGTTTCCTTACAGTCTTAGAGTTGAGTATTTCTCTTGGTCTCTGATTAATTTGAAATTGACCATCTGTGCATCATAGGAATGTTCGTCCAAATAAAACACCAATTAGTTGACTCTGAAGTTCTGACAAAGAGGTAATACAACAAATACCTCCTCTCTAGGCAGGAGGTTTGGGATCAATAAGACTTCAGAAATGTATCCCCAGTTTTCCACCATTGCTTGGGCTAATATTTCTCTTCTTCGAAGAGGTGATTCTCTACCTGTGAGCCAGCATCTGTGCATCCAAAGAATGTCTTCAGCCTGTAGCTCAGCCAACTCCACTTCTTTAATTCATGAAAATAAACTTCATGTATGAAAGCATTCCATGTGTGTACAGAAGTAGTTTAAATTCTGAGTAATGGTCCTTGGCCAAGGCTGCCACACCAGGTGGTTTTCCCTCCCTTTGTGGGGGTCCTCCACATCCAAGACCTGTCTATGCAGGGGTGCAATGCCTGGCCACCTTGCTTCATCTGGATCTCTCAGCAAGGCCTTCTGTGTTTGCTTTCTGTTGCTGTCATCAAGATACCTGACAACAACAACTTAGAGGAGGAAAGATTTATTTTGACTCATGGTTTCAGATGATTCAGTTCATAGTTGGCTGGCTCCATTACTTGGACCTGAGGTAAGGCAGAACATCATGGCAGAAGAGCATGGAGAAAGAAAGCTGATCAGCTCATGGCAGCAAGAAAGCTGGGGCGGAGGGGTGCTGCAAGAAGATAAATCCTTCTAGGACACTCCCCAGTGACCTACTTCCTCCAACTAGGTTCCACCTCCCAGGAGTCCATTCAGCCAGCAATGGATGAGTCCACTGATGAGATCAGAGCCCTCATGACCCAGTTACTTCCCACAAGCCCTGCCTCTGAACACAGGACACTTTGGAGGATAGCCTAGATCCAATCCATGACATCCTCCCAGCTCTTGGTGTCCCCCTTAGGATTGGCTGAGGCCTCCATTGGGGTTGCAATTCAGTTTAGTGTCTCCCCCAACTAATCCTGCTTCCTGGAACCTTGCACAGAGGTAGTCACTCCCTACACCTTCCCATCCTCACCTCCACCTCAGGATCTGTTCATGGGAACAGGATATAAGACAATATCCAGGTTCTCAGTGAATCCAGCTCCCCCTTCAACATAGCCAGGATGGGATCACTTCTCACCAGCTCTGCTGCGGTCACTGTCCCACTCAGCCACATCTTGCTTGGAGCCCCTTAACTTGTCTCCATGTTTTTGCCCTTGCCCCCCTTCAGTCTATCCTCAACACAACTCGCTGATGTGAACCTGCTAAAAATATCACTTGATGTCACTGATTCCCTCAAAAAAGTCTAAAGCCTTTACCTGAACTGAATCCCCTGTGTCCCAGCCCACTGTGATGTTGGACCTGGGTTCTGCTCCTCTCTCCCTCCAGGCTCTCTGGTCCTCTGGCTGTGCCTGAAACACACCCAGCCTATCTTGCATCTAATCCTTCTCACCTATATTTCCTCCACTTGGAACGTTCTCCTGCAAGCTATTTCCCATCCTTTAAGTATTCTCAGATCCCAGTTCCTCCATGAGGTCCTTATTTATTTATAGTTTGGCACTGGGATTGACCCAGGGGCATTCTACTTCTGAGCTACACCCCCAACTCTTTTTACTTTTTATTCTGAAACAGGGTCTCCTAAGTTGCTGAGGGTCTTGCTGAGTTGCTGAGGCTGGCCTTAAGCTTGTGATTCTCCTGTATCAGCCTCTCAAGTACTGGGATTCTAGCCGTGCACCACCATGCCTGGCTCTATCAGACCTTTTGTAGTCCCTGGTTAATATGAAACCTTTTGCCGATGATGCCCTACCTTCCCTTCCTGATTCATTTTTTTCCATAGTATTTATCTCCATCTAACTTGTTTTATGTTTTCTTTATTAAATTTGTTTATTGACAGCCCTCCTCCCCAGAATAAATGTAAAGTCCATAGGGATGGGACTTGGTATGTTTTGTGTACTACCATGTGGAACAATTAATGATTTGCACAGTGTAAGTGTTTAATAAATATTAGCTATTAAACTCAGTTATATATGAAGGGGTTACTCTCTCTTCCACTTTTAAAAGCCCTCTCTTTATGTTGCATCACCTCCAGGCTGCACAGCCAATGCTCTGAGAAGTTTATGCTCCAGATCTCTGTCTTTATGCTCTCATCTATCATCCACTCCACCGCTCACTACAATTCGATTTCCAACTTTACTATATCATTAAATTTATTTTCCGGGCCATCAATGACTTCTTAATTGCTAAATTCTATTGAAGCTTTCCAGTCTTTACTTTACTTAAATGTTCTGCAGCACTTAATATCGAAGATGTCACTGTTACGGTTTGGATGTAGAGTGACCCCTGGAAGATCTCGTGTGTTGGCAAAGCAAAAATGTTCAGAGGTGAAATAACTGAATCATGAAGGTTCTAATCTCATCAGTGGATAAACACATTGATGGATTAGTGGATTTATTAAGTGGTAAGGTAGGCAGGTGGGGCAAAGCTGGAGGAGGCCATCATTGGGGGTGTGGTCTTGGGGACTGTATACATCCACATGCCTCCTTCTCTCTCTTTCTCTCTGCTTTCCACCACCATGCCCTGAGCTCCACAGATATGACCCAGCCAAACATGGACTGAAACCTCTAAAACCTCCATAATTGTGAGCAAATAAATCTTCCTTCCTCTGAGTTGTGATCATCAGGTATTCTGGGTCATAGCAGGGAGAATGCGGACTAAAAAATGCAGACCTTTTGAAACTTTATCTTCCTGGAACTTGCAGGGAGCCTACCTATCATACACCTCTCTAGGTCCTCCTCAGCCTGTCATGGAATTCCATTTCACATTCACCTTAGTGTTCATTTCCCACATGAGGCATGTACAGTTGGCTGTTGACTTAACCTCCACCCAGGAACGGTGTTCCCACCTCTTCCTTGTTTGAAAAGCCCACTTCTTAAGTCAGGGAAAATAAATGCCTGACTTTTTTCTCAGCAACGCTTGCAATTAGCATATATATATATACAAGACCCAACTGTAATCTGATGTACTTGAAAAGAAATCTGCCCTGTAATAGCAACTGGGCAGTAGGAACTACTGGGAAGAGAATTACTTCTCTATGAAAGAGGCATCAGTGAGGAGGGGCCCTCTCTCTTCCAGTGTGGACATTGCTGTATGAGGTCAGCTCCAACTGTGTATGGCTGAGTGACTAACCAACCCCAAGCTTTGCATTTCTTGTGAGCCCGCAGTGTAGGCTGGGCTTGGCCTGGTGCCTCTTCTGTTCCCTGTGGGATTTGATGGGCAGGGAAATCCAACATGGCTGCTCCACGTGCATTTCAGTTCTCTGTGGTGGCCATAGTAGCTAGGGGCTGGCATAGCACCTCTTTTCTCCATGGCCTCTCAACACAGCTGACTCATGGTCTCTAAGAACATGGTGGTCCTGATGGTCAGACTTCTCACCTGGCAGCTTAATACCAAGAGTAGAAAACAGGATCTGACAGTCCTTTAAAAGCTGGGCCTATAGTTGGTGCTGCACCAAGTCAGTCATAGTTTATGAATCAAAGCAAAGGAAAGATGTCCCAGATCCAAGGGGAAGAGAAATAGTCTCCAGTCGTTGATGTAAAGAGTGGTAACTGTGTGCATGCATGGAGGGGAAGGAACTGGGAGCAGCCATCTTTGTGGACTATTTGTCAATCACAGAGAAGTTGATCTGAACCCCTGCACTCATCATACAACTAACCAGCTCACCCTGCATCTACCCACCTCTGGAATTCTTTTTACCCAAAATAGTATAGAAACTCTCTCATTTGTGCTAATTTTATGTGTGCATTCTCAGAGTTGGAGCTGAAGGCACCATAACTGATACACAAACTTTCCATCCTCTGTGTGGACTAATAACTTTCAAATAAGTACTGTTAGACAAGACTTCTACCCTAAACCCTTGATCTGTATGCAAAGTATCGGATAACTCTAATTTTAGGTGACAGTTAACTGTCCATTTAATAAATGACAAATTAGTATTGTTAGACAAGATTTCTACCCTAAACCCTTGATCTGTATATGAAGCACTGGATAAGTCTACTTTGAGGTGACAGTCAACTGTCCAGTTTTGAATGTCTGTTGTGGAATTTTGATACATGCACTATTCCTGTGCCAAGCACTATTCTAGATACAACACCAAAAGCAAGCTGGAGGAAACAATGCTCAGTGATACCTAATGCCATTTCAGAAGATAATCAATGCTAAAAAGGGCTGTCCTTTAGCCAACATAATGGAGAGGGAATTGTGAATGGGGTGTGGCTAGAGGAACAACAGCAAAGAGTTGACACCAGAGAGGGTGGTCAGGCAAGGATTCTAAGGAAGCAACTTTGGTCTAGAACTTGAGAGAGTTCTCAAGAGCACAAATTAGCCATAAAAGTATCTCAGAAAAGAGTCTATGCATGAGGAGGAATAAGAAATGTCAGGGAAGAAAGAGCTTGACCTATTTCATTTCTGTATTCCCTTTATTCCATCTTGGCATTGATTGCTTTAATTCAATCCTTAATCGCTTCCTGTCAAGATTAATTAAAAAATCTTCCAAGCTCATTTTCTTTTCTCCAGGTCTAACCCCTTCTAATCCAAATTTGTTCTTCTGCTAGAATGATCTTTCTAAAATGCCAGGCTAATCACATCACCTTTCTTCTTGAAATCTTTCAATGGATCCTCAATGCCTTCACAAAGTAATCAGAATTCTCAGGACATCTCGCCATCCTTCTTTTATGCTTTCATCTCATTTGATGACATCTTCCCATAGGGTACTTATCACACAGCATGGCAACTGTCTGTTTATTTATCTTTCCCACTGTTAGGGGTTGGATTTGGGATGTCCTCTGAAAGGTCCTATGTTGAAAGCGTGTCCCCACAGCAACAATATTTAGAGTCAAAATAATTGAATCAGGGCTCTAATCTCATCACTGAAGGACTGGTCATTTGAATGGATTTACTGGGAGGTAGTTTAGACAGTCGGGGCATGACTAGAGGTGGTAGCTAAAGGTGGTATAGTCTTGGAGACTATAACTGTCTTTGGTCGTTTCTTGTCTGGCTCTCTGCTTCCTTCTGCCATTGAGTTGAGCTCAGCTTTCGTCTGCCACACAGTGTTGCCATGATGTCTGCCTTGGAGTTGGCTGACTGTGGACTGTACCTTTGAAATCGTGAGCCAAATAAACTTTTCCTCCTCTATGTTGTTCATGTCAGGCCTTTTGGTCAGAGTGATGGAGAAGCAGACTAAAGGACCCACTGAAACTGGGCATGGTTGCATACCCATGCAATCCCAGTACTTGGGAGGCTGAAACAGGAGAATCACAGGTTTGAGGACAGCCTCAGCAAGTAGTGAGACTCTCATCAACCTAGCAAGATCCTGTTTCAAAATAAAAATTAAAAATAGGGCTGTGGGTATAGCTCAGAGGTAGAATGCCCCTGGGTTCAATCCCAAGTACAAAACAATAGCAACAATAAAAAAAAACCCACTGATATTTGGATAACTTAAAGGCTGATATCTTTTATCTTTCAATCTACAGAACCCATCAGAATGCCAATACAGAATATTATATATATTTAGTACATATTCATTGAAATAGAATATTTATGTAAAGATCCATAGATGCCCTGAAGACTATTGAACACATGTGTCTTATACAACTCATAGTATTGAAGGGAAATTCTTATAAAGGTGATGCTCCACAGTGAAATGGTACTGAGTCAGAAATACCTGGGCAATAGTCTACTGAAACCATTAAGAGCTATGTGATTTGAGGGAAATTGCTTAATTTTTGTGGGTATTTTTTTCATTTATAAAATAGTGATACAAATACTTAAGAGTTGTACAGGTTACAAATAATGTTGTAAAATACTCATTAGAAGGCATATGATTTAGTGTTTACCACAAACTTCACAGGCTTGCTCCTTAACAGCTATAGAAGCTAATATTTAGTGAGGCCTCAGTATGGTTTGGGTGTGGTGCCTGTGGCCACGATGACTATGAATCATGAACGAAGAATAAAAACTGCATTTTAACCCAATGAGAATTTTTTAACTTTTTCTTTTCCAGCTGTGTTCTTATCCTCTCCTGACTGATAACTTCAGTGCATTTTATTACCTACATTTATTTTATAGATGAAGATGGCTGAGATTTAGAATGCTAAGTTAATTTACCCATGGTTACCCAGCTAATAAGTGATAGAGTTCAGTTTCTCTCTGTTTATTCTTTAAGTATTTAAAGAATAAACATACCTATCAATGCTCCTGTCTTGTAAATAAGACCCAGTCCTAAACTCACGTCTGGAAACCTAGTTTTCTTCAAATGGATTCTCACTCATCTCTCAATCCTTGAATTTTACTGAACATAATTTATGTGCCAGCTAACAATGATATATTCTCTTGCATTGTTTATGTGATGTTTATTTAACAGAAAGATAGCTTGAAGAAGACTGAGAGCTTCTTAAGGGGACTGTTTAGTAATTACTCCACTTACCCATCTCCCCAACCGCCAATACAATGCTAATGCCACATAATTCGGCATAAATAAAAGATAGTTTTAGCTGTGCATGGTGGTATATTCCTATAATCCCAGTACTTGAGAAGCTGAGACAGGAGGATCACAAGTTTGAGGCCAGCCTTAGCAACTTAGTGAAACCCTCAGCAATGTATTGAGATTCTGTTTCAAAATAAAAATAGTACTGAGGTAGAATGCCCCCCCTGGGTTCAACCCCCAGTACCATCAAAATAAAATAAATACTTTTGCTCAAAGAGACCAAGTTCATTAGAAACTATTGCCTCACTTCTGATCCATAATTGGAGGTAAATATTTTCAATTTGCTCTATCAGTACCTTTTCTGACATCGTCTCTGAAAGGATGGCAACACTATAGACTGAAATTTAATGCTTTATTTCCCCCGAGTTTGCAGTAGCTAGTAAACCACTTTTTCCAACAGGGATCTGAAGGCTTGTAGTATATTTGCATTGAATTAAAGGAGAGGGTGGAAAGGTTATATAAATAGTGTTAAAGCTTTTCCCTAAGTACCTTTTCAGTCTTTTTATGGGTAACGATATGAAGGAGACTAATGTGGCTAATGAATTTCTCCTTGTTTGCTCATAAAGATTTATACACCAAGCTTCATGCTGTTATAGACCAATCAAATTCCTCAACTACTCCTACCCATGCCATGATGGTGCAAAAATAAAAACTGATTTATGAAGAAGGTTGGCTTTTTTATACCAGTCATTCAGCTCTATTTTCCTGGTGTATTTGGTAGGGGTGGTAAAAAAAAAAAAAGTAGGATTCTCAGAGAATCTCAAATAACCTGATATGTCTGCAAAGAGATCACAGTGATATTGTGTTCCTACCCTTTGTGACAGGTATATGCACCTTCCAAAGTAAGACCTTTGACAAGGCTTGTCTAGGGACATGGTCAACTAGTGCTTTAGCTTTTGGAAATTCACCTAACATCTCAAGTTTAAGCTTTGGAAAATTAGTCTTTTGTGTATACAATGTGTTTTACTAATGATAAGTTGAGCTAAGGAATGTAAACACACTTTCAGAATATGAATACAATGAAAATATTTATTAGGCTTATTGATATCAATCTCTCAAAACGTTTTGAGAAGGAGATGGAAGGAAAACCTATGATGTGTGTGTATATGTTTCAGTGTTCTATATGGCTGAGTAGAAAACTAAACATATAATTAAACCATCACCAAGATAGAAACACGTTTCAGTAATACATGGGAAGAGATGCCTCAAAGCAATGTATTTGTAGATAAAATTGCATGCTCATGTCTGCTTCTGGCCAGGAGCCACCAAGAACAGGCTGACCTCGCACTGTAATAATCAGAAAGGACAAATGCACAAAGCAACTGTTTTAACATGTTGAACAGTGTAGAACTGCAAGTTCAGAGAGAAGAGAAACAAGTGAGGTGAACCTCCCTGTGTTGCTGGCTTAGTATCTGGAAATACCCTCTGAACACTGGTGCTGGAGGGCAGCCCCGGCAGGGCATGGCAGACTCACTGAGTTGAGAGGTCCGAGACTGTGGCTTGGGGACTGAGGCACTGAAAGTTTTCAAGACAAGATACCACAGAGAGGGACACCATGGGGAGACTCGGGATGCACAGCAGAGTTCCCCAAAAGTTCAAGCATAAGAATTGGTGAAAAACTAGTTAAAGAGGAAAGGCTCTAATAGGTTGACATGAACAAAGATTTACCAAAATCTTCAAAAGAACCCAGCTGATGGATTCTCAAGTAAATTAATTTCCTGATAAAATAAACTTCAACACTCTTTAAAGAAAAACAATAAAACCCAGAATGTCACAAGGCAATCTTCATAGTGCATAACACAAAATGTTTAAAAAATTAGACATGCAAAAACACAAAAATGTGGCCCACAAATCAGGAAAAAATGTGGCGAATAGAAACAGGTTCAGAGATTTTAAAAATCAAATTTTCAGGAAGATATTTTTAATCAATTAAAAATATATTCAATGCTGGGTGTGGTGGCGCACGCTTATAATCCCAGTACTTTGGGAGGCGGAGACCGGAGGATCCAGGTTAGCGGCCAGTCTCAGCTCTCTCGCTCTCTCTCTCTCTCTCTCTCTCCCTGTCTCTCTCTCTTTCTCCTTAGTGAGGCCCTCTGCAACTTCGTGAGACCCGGTTTCAAAATAAAGTATAAAAAATAGGGCCAGGGGCGTAGCGCGGAGGTAGAACACCCCTGCATTCAATCCCCGGTACCACACACACACACATACACACACACACACACACACACACACACACACACAC
>PVJS01065315.1:0-10014 GCA_004027185.1 Glis glis
CCCCCCCCCCCCCCCCCGTCTACTTAGTGAGGCCCTCCGCAACTTTGTGAGACCCAGTTTCAAAAATAAAGCATAAAAAAATAGGGCCAGGGGTGTAGCACGGAGGTAGAACGCCCCTGCGTTCAATCCCCGGTACCGCAAAAAAACAAAAAACAAAAAACACAGGAAGCAACCTGATGGGATGGAATTGCCCACCATTCTGATGAGGTAAATGCCCAGAAATAGATTTAAATTCAAGCTGTTATCTGTTATAACAAAGATACCCCCCTAAGTATAGTGGCTTGTTTAAGACAGTATTTTGTTTTTCTTTCATGCAGAAGTTCAAAAGCCAATATCTCAGATCAAGCAAGTTGCTCTTCTTCATGGTCCCTAAGGTCCTAATTTCAGGATCAAATCAAATTCTTCTCTACACCCATGTTCCAGCACTCAGAATGAGCATTTTAAAAAGTCTGGAGTTTTGTTTCTGAGGACCTGACCAAGTCATTGCACACATTACCTCTGCTCACATCGCAGATGGCCTGAACATGCTATGCTCACTCACATGGCCCTGGCTCTTTGTGAGGAAGGCTGAGATTATTTAGTCTCTAGGTAAAGACCATGTGCTGCATGAATTCCACAGAGTTATGGCTGAAGGAGGAAGAATCAATGGAAATGAGAGACTATCAAACATAATTAATATGTATGATAATTCTTCATGTCTGAATCTAAGTATTAAGAGCCATATCCCATACATGGTTATATACACAACACTGGGTATTTGAAGCACCATCTCTTTAAGGCATTATTCTTCATGTTATAATTTCATGAAAACAAGGCCAAGGCTAGGTATCATACAACAGACACATCATAGAGATATCAGAGAAGAAAAACATTGTCACCCTGATCTTTACAGGGCATTGGGGGTAAAAATGATGAAGTACAGGGGACACTCTTCAATAGAAATAAGGTCAGTCCTGCCTTTAAGCTAACAGGTGCATCCTTTCTTATAAAATTACAGAGCACATCAGCATAGTGTCCTTCATTGACATCCATACTTTTCAAAACTCATATATGATCAGGTTTTTTAAAATGCATTTAAATACTCCTTGCTGAAATGTATGTGTGTGCCTATGTGCATATGTTTTGAAAAGAGATGTACATCCGAGTATTCAAGCTGCGGGCTGAAGAAACTATGTTTTTATGAAACTGGAAAATCTTCTATGGGTTTTCATCACAATATTTTGGGGAAGTCCTGCCCTCTCAGTATATCCTGTGTCTCTCTTTTGTCTCTGTATATCCTTTTGTCTCTCTCTACCTACATCATTATCTCTTATTGTGTCTCTGACTCTACATCTGTTTCTTATGTCTCATTCTATCCTTCTCTGTCTTTGTCCCACAACCCCTGCTGTTTTTCTTTGTCATGTAGTTTTGCTGCCTCACATATACCTACATATGGCTCAAAATCTAAGTTTGAATAAAATGATTGGATTCAGAGCAAAATACAACCATCTTCTCTTTCTTCTATAAACTGAATGTAAGTTGTGTCTACAGAATGAAGTAAATTCCTATTTTAACCTCTGTTTTTAAAATGCCAGTATGATCATCAGAAGTTTAGTTTCTGCCAAACTGTAATACATTTTAAGCTGCTTTTCAATTTACAGTACAAGTTTCCCACAGAACTCACATGAACTTCACGGTGAACTCTAGTCCCTAAGTGACACCAACATTTTTTTTTCCTTCCAAACACCCAGCAGCTTCAATGCAATGTGTCTTTATTTTATGAAATAGAATGGTCAAGATGGAGTCCCCAAAATGAATTTATGTTTTTTGATGTCTAACTAAAATGGTAAATTTTATTGCTTTGTATGGTCAACATGCAGATTTAAGGATACATTATTATATTAATCTAAGTGACTCAGGAGGAGGAAATTTGGAATGAGTTTGGAGACCATGGTTTAAGCAAGGTCATAGTATGAAGTTCTAAGCAAAGTCATAGTATAAAGGTTAATGGGTCATAGTATGAAGACACTTTTGGCAAAATTCTTCACAAAAATTTAGATATTCCAAGGTATGAGTAACATTTATAATGTATCCACACACAAAATTTTTACTTTGCTTTTTTTTTTTTGTGGTACCGGGGATGGAACCCAGGGGCATTGTACCTCCTAGCTACACCCCCGGCCCTATTTTTTATACTTTATTTTGAAACCGGGTCTCACAAAGTTGCGGAGGGCCTCACTAAGTAGCTGAGGCTGGCCGCAAACCCAGATCCTCCAGTCTCCGCCTCCCAAGTACTGGGATTACAAGCGTGCGCCACCACGCCCGGCTTAGTTTTGCTTTTTAAACTAACTTGTAATGCCCTGAAGATTCCTGTGCCAGAGGATAAATATACTGCCCTGGTGGACGCTGAAGAAAAGGAAGACGTGAAAAGTTGTGCTGAGTTTGTCTCTCTCTCAAAGGCCAGGATTGAGGAATATGAGAGACAGATGGAGAAAATGAAGAACATAATTCCATTTGATCAGATGACCATCGAGGACTTGAACGAAGCCTTCCCAGAAACCAAATTAGACAAGAAGAAGTATCCCTATTGGCCTCACCAGCCAATTGAGAATTTGTAAAAATGAGTCCTGGAGGAAGGTCTGGCTCTTGTATTACAGACTCTGGACATTAAAAAATAAAAATAAGTGCACGGTTAAAAAAAATTAACTTGTCCATTAATTATTAATGGATGATCAAAGTGTCTTTTATCTCCAGTCTGGCTGGAGGTCAAAGGACCCATCTCCCTAGTGACCAATCTAAACAGTAAGTATGAGACCAGAGATGAGAAAACCTAAAGAAAAATACTAGCTTTCTGGGTGCTAATCCATGGTACAGCAAGAAACTAGTTATACATTGTAAAATACAAATAGTTAAAATGGTGAATTAGCATAATATATAAAAACACATTTACTTGTCAAATCAATGTTTTGATATTTCATATATGGTGACATATATTTGTCATCTAAACTATTTTTGCAATTTTGATCATCAATAGCACATTTATATGCCTGAACACTCAGAGGTTCTTCATCTTCTCCATTAATGTCCAATCCCAAAACTAGAGTCAGTAGCTGTGGTGAGACAGAAGAAAAATGGAGAAGGACATGCATGTCCATCATCAAACCAATGGAAATTTATCTAGTGTCTTCCTCATGCCTGACACTGTGTTAAATGCCTCAGAGAACTACAAAAATATATAAGGTATTTCCATTTTCCTGCTTAATGTTTTAAACTACTTGTGTAAATGAGACCTGCATTCAGTAAATTATTAAGAAACAATCAAATTTTCACTCACAGTTGATTCAATACTGATGAGTGATTATGAGCATTCATTTGCTGATATAAGCCTGTTGTTCTTTAAAAAAAAATTCAAAAGAAGTCTCCTTGCCCCTCTGCTGTATTCTACTAATCCACTATACAGTGTCTCTGTTCTGGAGAATTACACATCATTTGCATTTTCCTCCATCCAAGCCCAAAACTCCCATTGTCCTGAAATGAAGACTTTTATCTTGTTTAAGCCTCCTCTTGGTGTGGCAACCACATTGAATGGTCCAAGCTACTCTCTCACCCACCACAAATAGATTGGCTGATACTGGCACTAACCAACTCACTAAGTAATCAAGATTCACATGCCACTTTTACAAACTATCTGTTACCTAAAGATGAAATGCTTGTATTTGAAAATTTAGAGAACCGAAGAGGTGGGGTGAACAGGAGCAAAAAAAAAAAAAATCCAGATGTCAGATTAACTCATGTCAAATGTGTGCTAATGACTTAGAAATTAAAAATGAAAACTTAAAATTCAAGTGCTCACTTGGTGATTCAAGTAGCTGTATAGATTTATCATAGGATTTTTAAAAAATTCAGCATTAAGAGCTGATCAACTAAAAATTATTCTCATACATGATGTGAAGTAGCAAAGCAGGAGTCTCCACTAATGCACATCTGCTCACACAAAGAAAATGGACTGGGCTCCCAACCACAAAGAGCCCTTGAGAGCTGATCAGATAATGTAACCCTCTGTCTCCAGGCAGGGATGTAGTATTTCCCTGTTTAGAGAAATATTGAAAGTGTAATTAAACATCCATGGACTTTGTCTACTTGACATCAATCATCTACACTTTTTAAAAAATTTAGTCTCCCATCTCAAGTACATTTCTCTTTTATAAGCAGTACCTTTACCCAATTATCCCAATGGCATAAGGGCCAAAGTACTTAGGTACATTGCAACTCTAATATAAAAATTCAGCTGAAGATAAATTTCTGTTAGAGTTGTTAAGGTAAAATTCATTTTCCCAGCTCCTCAAATAGCCAGATGTTTGGCATCATGTAAGAGAAACTTCAGATTAATGGCCTGCATTTTCCCCTACATAACACATCCCTTATCTAATCCCCTCAAAGAAAGGTCACCTGTCAAAATCTGAGATCCACACTTTTCAAGGTACCCCTCATTCAGAGCCCAGGGTCAGAATGACTCCTTCCTTGGGGAGAAGGAACATATATCATTGACAACATACACAGACCAAGTAATTCCAACTTGTTCAGAATCTCACAGAGCACCAACTAACTAAAACTTCATTTTAGCAATGTAGAGTACAACTAAAAAGAGGGAATGTCCAACTTTTACATTTTATATTAAACAGTTTGATGTTAGCTAGGCATGGTGATACACGCCTATAACCCCAGTACTTGGGGGGCTTAGACAGAAGGATCACAGATTCAAGGTCAGCCTCAGCAATTCAGCAAGGCCCTCAGCAACTTAGTGAGACCCTGTTTGTAAATAAAATAGGGCTATGGGTGTAGCTTCAAGGTAGAAGGTCCCTGGGTTCAATCCCCAATACCACACACACACACACACACACACACACACACACACACAATTTGATGTTGTCTCAAAATTATCAGTGAGCATGAATTGCTTTCATATATAGAATTTTAAAAGTAAAAACATAATTACAAAAAATAGCCTTTGTTAGAAGCTGCATTGGCTATGACAATCCTTCAGGGAAACCACTGACTTTTTTATCCTTCCTGATCATGAGCATTGGGTTTCCTGGGAATTTTTTGAGATGCTAAAACTGAGGAAGGAAAACACACATGGTCTTCAGGTTCTGGGAACAGATGATTTCCAAAGTCAAATCAGAAAACTCAGGAACAGAGGTGAAAGAGAGAAGATAGATCAGATTACATCTCTAACTCACTTAAAAGAAAATAACCAGAGTGAGACATCAGTCCTGCCCAGCCAGACTCAATAGGCAGTGGTCAGCATCATCCTTCACCACATCTCCCATCCTGGAGTTCCATCAGGGCCTTGGATTCATCTACACCAACACAAGACACTTAGGAGCATCATCTTGT
Source organism: Glis glis (assembly GCA_004027185.1). Classification (NCBI taxonomy): domain Eukaryota; kingdom Metazoa; phylum Chordata; class Mammalia; order Rodentia; family Gliridae; genus Glis; species Glis glis. Next base: position 5,377 of record PVJS01065315.1, read on the forward strand.
GGGTCTGAAATGTGTGATGCTGCCATATCACCATCTGTGACACAAGGATTCTTTCCTAGATGTCCACATCCAATGACCAGTTAATGCAAGAATACAGAGGCCCTGTCTTCTTGCCTGAGTTCAGGTCAACCTCAAAGGGTCACCCAAGTCATAGAGCACCTGATGCGACTAGCTGAGGTCACAGCCACAATGTCGTCAGAACTCAGCCTCTTCTTTACCTGATCCTGCGCTCTTCACTTTCCCACAGGTGTTGAACTCAAGAACACATTACAATAAAATTTCTGTATGTAATTCTCCGTCCCCGAGTCTTCCCATGAATCTTAACTGAAGACAGTTTTCTATTAAATCTTCAGATACTATGTAGGTAATGGTAAATAGTGGGCCAGATGCTTGGGGGCATTTTAAAGATTATAAACACTTCTTTCCACTTTACTCCATTGATCTCCAATGAAATTCAGTACATGGAGATAGAACAAATCCATAGCATATGCAAAACCTATCACGAATCACGGATTTTCAGATTGTCATACAATGAGCAATAAGACAAAACCATAATTTACTTTGACTAGCAGATATAAGTCTAGAAATTAAATTATAAATAATTATGAATTACAAATGAGTAAGTACTGTCAGCTTCGTCCATATAGTTCCAGTTTGCACCTATTGTTTGGAAATAATTATTTATAGTGTCCCCTTTTAACTCTCAGAAGGCTTCCAATTTGGAAAACAAAACATATGCTTACCTAATTGCAAGGGACTCCCATCACTTTACAAATTAACAAATATGAGTATTGTGTGGTATGGGGGGATTGATGAACATAGAAAAAACATGTGATGACAGTTAAATTGTAACATGTAGACAAAGAACACTGCCCTCTTCTCTATGAATATCTTCTAATGGAGAAGACAGAGCAAGTGACCTAACTGAGGGAGTTGGGCGGGGAGTGGAGGGAAACACACTATAGCACAAGATGTACATACACAAACCTATAAGACTCAATCACTATCCGGAGCATGAAAGGGAGGGAAGGGGGAGGGAATAGGGTGGGATTGGAGGGAGGGCTAAATGTGCAATGTGTGCATGTATGATGTTCATACCCTGACATATAGCAAAATGTATAATTACAATTTACAATGCACCAATAAATGAACATAAAAAGTTAAAAAAATTTAAAAAAAGAATAAACTCAATAACTATTTAAAGATTGAAGATTTCCAGATACGTGCTGAGCCATGGGTTGGGGTCCCTTGCGTGCCAGTGATACTGCTTTATTAATAACTCATGTTTTACCATTTCTTCTCCAGACCTACCAATTGCCTGTGACTTTAATAATAGTACTGGCAAGCTTTTGTTTTCCGAGCAACTACACCATTTGAAAGCTATTAACGTATCATCAATAGGTTACAACTTGTGAAGCTATTCTCAGAATTTATCAGAGACACTAAATTCTTCCATGGAATTAGTTATTGATTCCCTTGGTTTTACAATGGCTGAGCTCTAATGAACCAATAGAGTGAAATCAAAGAGAAGGAAATTTTATTTCACTGAGAGAAAAGATCACATAAAAGAGCCTTATTCCACAGGTTACTATGTAATATATAAAACCAGATAGCTAAAAGATGGCAGTTATCAAAAAAAAAAAACCCAGCCTAAATTTAATGTCCCCTGAAGTTTATTTTGGCAAGTTATAATGAATAGTCTCATCCACCCATTTCTTGCAGGTCTTTAAAGAAAAAGAAGAAAAAGGGGGAAAAAATCACTCTACACATTGACCCAATCCCCTTCATTTGGCTACCTGATTATTTCGTAAAAGTTGTAGAAATATATTTATCATAGGTTTTGAGCTTTTCTGACAGGCCTAACTGATCTGAAGAGCGTGAAGTATGCTCTGGGAATAAGCCAATTAGGTAACAAGGAAGATGCCTTCATTGCTACTATCTTTCCTGCTAATGCCCACAGAGTAGCGTTTGCTCATGGTTATGTTTACCACGGTGGAGCATCAGGAAGGAGGTGGAAAGGTGGGTCCCATGAGCAGGAACAATGGGAAAAAGGGTTTCTTTTTGAACTTTAAAATAGACTCCAATAAAATGAAGAGAGTAGGAAAAGGAAGATTTGTAGAGTTTGGAAAATGCAATTTACCCAAGGAAATCAGATCCAAAAATGTTTGGCAGCTGTGAGGGAAGAGGTCTGTGAGGTTCCAGCTTAAGCTGATTCCATTAGTGCCCAGAATGTAATATGATAATTGCAAAAAGGCCACTATCCCCTTTTCCTCAAAAATTCATCCCAGATGATGACAATAAACATAAACATCCAACAAGAAAAATGTCCCTATGGATGAAAAGACCTGACTTTGTAATAATTACCATTAGCAATAAAGAAGACACAGCCTTGAGGTATCTGAGGCCTCTGGAGGAAGGAGCCCTGATATTTTAGGGAGCAGTGAGGTGGAGGAGAAAGCCTTTGGAAAACAGGATCTACAGTTCTTGTGTCCAAACTTACATTACTCCCTAAATAGCAATGTCGAAATTTCAGGCACCACAGGGAAAAAGAAACTAGACATAAAATGGTCTACTCTTCAGAAAATTACAAAAGGTGCTCAGAAGAGCTACTAGTCAGTGAGACTAGTCTTCCATTCAAGTCCACTTAGTTCAGAGCAATCATGCTCTGAATTGATGCTAAGTTCAGAAAGCCCCACACTCTGCAAATGGAAGCAAAGAATCTGAAAATTTGGAAAGAGCCTTAATCATCAGAAGACCTACAAGAATCTCAAGGAGCTTGTGTTTTCCAAATAGGTTTTAATAAAAGTGCACAATTCCACAGAAATAGCTCTGGACTTCAGGTCAGGAAAGTGAGATATGAGTCTAATCTCACCATTCACTTGTTGTACTAAGTGTTCAATGCACATGATCTTATTTAATTCTTTTAAGTAGCATTATCACCCTCATTTGCACAGAAGACTGAGACACAGAAAGTGTCTGCCCAAAACCACACAAATAATAAATGGATGTGGCACAATTGAACCCAGGTGTGTATGACCTCCATGCCATCTCCCTCGTCTAATCTATTTATCTCATAGGTGTAAAGAGCAAGTAGATGTGAAAGAGTAGAAAACTGTCATTCAACTGTTAGGTATGACTATTAATATCAATAATTATAGTAACTAAAAATAATGTTCTATTCAAAAAAAGTACAAAAGAATAAAATCCCTATCATATAGTAGCACATAAGCTAGGCTTTAGGCCTGATTCATGTTGTACATTATGCACAGTCCCTGTGACCTTTCTCATTCTCCATCAGAACTTATTAATACTGAACGCATGTAATCCTCTGGAGTGTAAAGGAACAACAACATCATAGGATCTAACCATTTTGACAATGGTGAAGGGAGTATTGAAAAAGCAAAATCAACAAACACAGAATTGCCCAGATGTCTTTTACAAGGTCAGCCATTTATGAGTACCAACAAAGTAATCCAGTTGTCACGCTTAAGAAAGGAAGCGGTTAGAGTCGGCAAATGTGTTGTCCCACTGGAGGATAAAAGTTTTTCTTTACCTAAAGCTCTGTCTTTTCTAGATTGACTGGCCTCTGTTTCTGAGAATTTCAGTTTTCTTCTCTGGATATTTGCCTTAAAGTGACCCAAGTCATGATCCAGATGACAGAAAGCCTTGAATTCCAAAAGATGAAACTAAGTGCTATGCTAACATTTTTATAGGTCAACAGAGAATTACCCTAATGTCTACAATTTGTGCATGAAAATAATACATTCCAGACAGGGCCTGAGAAACTTTCTAGAGTGATACAAATGTTCTGTGTCCTGATAAGTGTGTTAGTTATACATATGCATTTGTCAAAACTGATTGGACAGTGTTATTAATATCCATGCATTTTACTATATGAAAATAAATTATTTTTCTAAACGTGCTTTTATTGGTGCATTGGAGTCTTACATTGCAATGAATATCTATTTGATGTTAACATATATGCACACAGCTCTTAGTGCCCCCCCACCTCCCCCCACCCATATGGAGTACCAAGAATGATGTTGGTATATTTTCACATGTACATATTATTTATGATAGTAATTCCATTAATTCCCTTCTTTCTTGCCCTCCCCCTTCCCTTGTACCACTTCCCTTATTCCGCTGAGGGTTCTCCATTATCAACCAGAATCCCTTGTGTGACTCTACTACTCCTTAGGTTGCACATATTAATGAAAACATATGTCCCTTCTTTTTTTGTGATTGACTGATCTCGCTTAACATAATGTTCTCCAGATCCTTCCACTTTCTTGAAAATGATGTTATTTTGTTCTTCTTTATTGCTGAGTAGAATTCCATTGTGTGTATTTCCCACAATTTTGTAATCCACTCATCTGTTGATGGGCATCTAGGTTGGTTCCATGATTTGGCCACTGTGAATTGTGCTGCTATGAACATGGGTATGCATATATTACTGTAGTTTTCTGGTTTCAATCCCTTTGGTTTGATACCCAGTAGTGGTATAGCCGGGTCATATGGTGGATCCATTCCCAGTTTTCTGAGGAATCTCCACACTGATCTCCATAGTGGTTGAACTAGCTTGCAATCCCACCAACAGTGTAGAAGAGACCCAGTTTCCCCACATCCTCGCCAACATTT
>PVJS01065316.1:0-10013 GCA_004027185.1 Glis glis
GCCGGGTGTGGTGGCACACGCTTGTAATCCCAGTACTTTGGGAGGCAGAGACCAGAGGATCCGGGTTCGCGGCCAGCCTCAGCTCTCTCTCTCTCTCTCTCTCTCTGTCTCTCTCTCTACCTAGTGAGGCCCTCCGCAACTTCGTGAGACCCGGTTTCAAAATAACGTATAAAAAATAGGGCCGGGGGTGTAGCGCAGAGGTAGAACGGCCCTGGGTTCAATCCCCGGTACCGCAAAAAAAAAAAAAAAAAAAAAAAAAGTGGTAACTATTGCAAGGGGATACACTTGTGAATCTTGGAGCACTTCACTGCAGTGACAATATATTGGGAGTTTATCCACCTTTCAAGCAGTCTCAGGTTCTGAGAGTGCCCCGATTTATTACATGAGCGATGAACTGAAGACTCTTCCCAGCGAAGTACAGGCCTATTTTTTAAGTTTAAGATGGTAAACACTGAATTTTGTCTAAGATTTGTAGGGAATCCAGTGATTGGTGAGGAAGTTATTGTTGGCAGGGATGAGATAGTTAAATAGCATGATTTCTTTTTTAATAAGGATGTGATGTGAATTTCATTAGTAAACAAACTTGCTCACAGAAATGAAACATGCTGAATGAGTTCTAAAGAATTTTCATTTCCCCAACTATGCGGACTTCACAGGTTGTGAGCTCCTATTCTTCTGTGCCAATGAAGTGGCATCATTCATTTCTTTCCCTCGCATACCTTATGTTTATTACTGAATTTTCCTATATAGCCCTGTTAAAATAAGAAAAATACCACACATGTGTTCTTTTAGTTATAGAAGTGACTTGAAGTTATATAACTTTTTGTGAGTGATCCAGCTGACGTGTTTGAAGCACATGGAAATCACTTACCAGTGACGATGGCCATTGCATGTGTTTATTTTCTCCTATGGATGTCTGAACTTTCTTTTCTTCACAGGTAAAGTCAGTGATAAACCTTTTGTTTGCTGCATATACTGGAGATGTGTCTGCCCTTCGAAGGTATGTGAACAGGGTTTGTGGACAGGTATATGCTTGTCAAGTGTTTATTTAGTGGCTGCTGGGTGAACAGCCAATTTAAGGCTAAGGTGTCATTTCCACTTCCCTCTAATCAAAACAATGAGGCTTAATTTCCATGCTTGTAAACTAGATTGTAAAATGAGTTTAAAGAAGGGGAATCTTAATGAAAACATACAACTTTACTATAGTTTCTTGCCCTTCTGAGAAATTTTGGTAGACTTGTGCCATTATTCTTGAGTTTGAATAATAACATGATGAAGCTTAGTTCTGTGAAAGATGGTTAATGTTTCCAAAATAGCAAAGATAAGGAAAAGGTAAAGTGGTATTTACCTGGGATACCTGGGTACTGGGTGAATAGGGGCTCTAGTTACCATTAATAAACCTGATGAAGGTTGGCACCTGTCTGACAGGCCCTAAGATTGAATTTACAAAAGCAAATGTTACAAATGTGAATTGAATTTATTTTTGTATATAATGAATAGCTATGCTTACAAATTTTCAGATTTGCTTTGTCAGCCATGGACATGGAACAGCGGGACTATGATTCTAGAACAGCACTCCATGTAGCTGCTGCAGAGGGTAAGATATGACCCACTCATTTCTTTCTTTTCCCAGAGCTAATTTCTACTCAGTACTAAAATCTGTTGTTTTGTTTTGGTTTGTGTGGATTATAGGTCATGTTGAAGTCGTTAAATTTTTGCTGGAAGCTTGCAAAGTAAATCCTTTCCCCAAGGACAGGTGAGTACTTACATTACCTTTTAGCACAACTGGCGAGCCAGTATTTTAATATACAGAATTATAGTATTCAGTTGATATGTGAAAATCCAACAAAGCCTTCTTGAATCCACTACGGGTGTCTTATAAAGGCAAAAAACAAAATCTTATTTCTGCTAGATGGATTATTCTGTCTCCCGTATCCTATTTCTTATCTAAGAATGGAATCTTATTTAGAAATTTTCAGGTGTGACTGTCACTCAACGCACTGTTTGAAAAGACAGTTTCTTGTGTTTGGAAATAGAAAAATAGGAATTCTGTCTTCATGGGACTTTTAACTACACAGGGTAGACAAGATAAACATTTACAGAAGCATATAAAAATATGTAAGAAGTCTGCTGTTAAAGAACTCTAAAATTAATATATTAGAGTTTGTTGAAATTCCTCTATTTGAGCGGAATTGGTTCTAGAAGAATTTGTGGAAGTGGAATTTTAATCAGTGCTTTGGGGGAAGAGCTTTCTATCTACAGTGGGAGGAGCCTGCCTGGAATGTATTCTGCTTCTTCTCTCTCCTTCCTGGTCCACATGGCAAACCACTACTCTTCCTGAGGCAAACGCTGTCCTCAGAGCAGTCAAGGCGGGAATATGAGTGCAGCCCTAGTTTGTGCAGTAAACTCTGTACGCGTGTGTGGATGTTGTTTACTGGAGTAGAGCAGATGAGTCAGTGAGCCCTGAGAGTAAACGTCTAGAAGAAGGCAAGGAAAAGGTACTCGATGGGGAGGTTTAGCATGTATAGGAGTCTGGATTCACAGTCTGAGGAATGGGAGCTGCATTCAGTTCGGAGCGAGTTGATTACTCTCTAGCTATTAGATCTATTAACTAAGCTTTATTTATTTTTTTAAAAACTAGGCCTGGGTCTTACTGGTTCAGCTTGCAAGAAATGAGAAAAGTGACAATGTCAGTGTCTGAAGTTGTTAGCAATTCTGATTGTGTTTAACCCTTTGGTTAACTATGTTTTTATTCCTATAGTTGTTAAGAAAAACATGATTAAAATGACCTTTATTGGAAGTATTTCAAAGCCTCAAGTTAGTAGTACTTCAGTCTCCCATCTATCCCCAAATGTAATGCTCATCCCAGATTTTTCAAGAGCAAGAAACCAAAAAGAGTGTTTCCCCGTGTTTATAATCCCAACTAAAACACCATACCATATGGCTGGAAACACTATGCTTTGTATAGTTGAACCCCTCCCCTCCAAACCAGCCTATAAGAACCCATCTAACTGGCGAAAGTTAGCTAAGTAACTATCCTGGTAACTAGGTATCCAGTTATCCCAGAATGGAAGCTAGACCCAAGATAGTTCTTTTTCTCTATCACATAAAATCACCTAAAATTTAAAAATAGGCTTGAGTGAAATTAGTATATTCTTCAAAGTTGATATTTGTCATTATTTCATGGAAGAGTTCTAAAAAAAGTAACTTGCAGTTGGCAATTTTTATGAAGACTCACATACTCGCATACTGTGTCGAAGTCTGAAAGTCCCTGCTTAGAGTCACTGATCCCCCAAGCCAGTGAAGGCCCACACAGAAGTAAAAAGCCACTAATGCAGCTGTGTTCTGAGAAACACAAAGATACAGATAAAGTGTACTTACCTGATTTTAACGATTAAGAACAGGCTAACAGAAATGTTTTAAAACGAGGCAATTTTAGACACCTTTTGGTTTCATATTGTAACCCCACTAAGAAGGTAAAGGGTTCAGGAAAGAGAAAGGAAAGAAGGAAACAGAAAGAGGCAAAACGAGAAGGTAGGTGGTGAGAGTGGTAGCGAGCCAGTGGAGTGAGGAGCTGACCGCTGTGCAGTTGGAGAGGCGGCGGGAGGCAGGAGGCAGGCCTCACCGTGGGTGAGCTGCGAGGGGACTCAGCATCCTCCCCTGGCCTTTGCTGCAGCTGTGAGTTTCATAGTGCTGCCTCCTTTTGCAAGAGGCTTAGCTGATTAACCGCTGCTGTCAACTCTTCATTTTTTCTTCTGCTCGAATCTTCATCTACCTCACTCTAAACAGCACAGCCCCAGAAACACACACTATGGAAGGGAGTTAGTCTTCTGGTTGGGTAGTGGTTGAGTGAGCCCACTGCTCCCCGTCTTTACTGGAGATGATGAAAAGGTCACTTCTTCTGGACCAGCCTCGCTCCTCCAGTGTGTGTTCAAGCTCTTATGAGGTCATGGTCATTTCTGAGACTTCTGAGATTTAGTATTAGTTATGAATAGACAGGCACACAAATTTTCTGTTAAAGGCTAGGGCAATGCCTACTATATATCTGAATTTGGGGGAACATTTTATTTAAAAAGAGATACTTTGGGCTTTTCATGAAGTTAAAATTCAGGAACGCTTGAGGCGTGCGTTTTGTGTGTGGACACTAGGACTTTTCCCTTACCAAAGTCCCTCTGTAGGCGCTTGGACGTGTAAACGAGATCCTTTCATAGAGACCTTTCGCTCTTCCTCTTCATATCCCAACTTGTCTCTGAGACCAGCTTTTGCCTTTCTGCATTTCTACTGTTAATTTTTACTGGTAATACTGCTAAAGTGGCTACACTGGAATGGCCATTGAACCTACATTTAAAGCGTGGGGATGCTGGGTGATCAGCTTTATACAGAAATTGCTTAGTGACCCTGTCCATGCTGTGCCACTTGTGTAGGTGGAACAACACGCCCATGGACGAAGCGCTGCACTTCGGACACCACGATGTATTTAAAATCCTCCAGGAATACCAAGTCCAGTACACGCCTCAAGGAGATTCTGACAATGGAAAGGAAAATCAAACGGTCCACAAGAACCTTGACGGATTGTTATAATGGTCTTAAATCCCAAGATTTAAATCACTTACCTATTTAATTGTGGAAAATGATTATGAAGAACGTGTGTATTTCTATCTGGTAGTGATGTATATTTTACAACATTTGTCATTTCAGTGTTACAGGAGTTTCCTTCATTGTGCGCACAGGACAAATCTGATCTCTTTGGGAAAAAAATAGAAATAAAACAATCTCCCTCCATAATGTGAGCAATATTTACCTCGTGCACTGTATAATTTGACGTAAGAGAAATAGTTACTTATGCTAGCTTAACCGTGTGGTCTTCCTGATTTATTTGTGCGTTTTGTGAACATTCAATTTATGATCTGCTGATATGCATTTATAAATTAAGCTCTGCTGTACAGTCTGTCCAAAGGGGTCAAGACTGTCTTTAGAATCAAACAGTGTGATTTCCAAGACTTCAAATATAGATTTAGTTTGAGTGTTTGAACAATGACATAAACTTATGGTTGAGTGTTTAAAACGTCTCCCATCACCCGTACTCTACAACGTGACTCTTAAAATTATAGTAGTTAATGACTTTTAGTAGGATAGGCCAATTATGATTAGGCTTTATCAGGGAATCTGTTTAAGATATGTTTGGTGACCAAAACATATGTGTGAATATAGTTATAATACTTTTGACAAAAAATTTCCTTTTTCTATATCCCCTTAGTCCAGCCTCTCTTCCCAGACATTTAGCTATCTGCCTCTTCCCCTGAGCTGGGAAAGTGAGTGCTCGCATACTATGCAGTTTTCATGTTTCCACAGGAAGCCAGAAAATGCCTCACATTTCTGGCATCAGAGATAGTACTCTGCCATTCATCCACAGAAGATGAATCAGAGACAAAATTACTAAACTAAATGATTCTAATTCATTGATATAAAAAATAAAGGCATGTGCTACTACAGCTCAGCTTCTAGGATAAAGACAAATTCAGAAATGCTCTAAGCTACCAAGGTGTTTCTGGTGGCATGGGAACTGTTGCAGATAACATTTGTTTTTAAACTTATCATTAAAAGTCTGCATCCATTGAGATATTTGTCCTCTCTGGGGGACCACTGGATCACTTCAGACTTTTTTTTTTCTGATTCTCTATTGTATAATTTTTAGTGGGCGCTCTAGTTCAGTGATAAGAAAAGGCCATTTCGTTTTAAATTGAGATCCATCATTGCTTTGTCTTGGGGAGGTTAATTCATGATAATTTAGAAAGTAGGTAAAAGGGGCTTCATAACTGAACAGAATTTTCTAGTAAATGCACATACATTTTATCCTGTCATACCTCAAGGAGTTAAGGGTATGTTGGTGAGGATTTCTGATATTAAGCACACAGTTCCAAGCGCATGTGCACGCACACACATGGACTTCTTTGAGGCTGTTTAGTGAAATGAGTAAAATTCTCAACTACACGAATGCTAGTTGTTACCACATTAAAGTGGCAATTTCCTTTTATTCTTTCTCTTAGCACAAACTGCTGCTTCCGAGCTTTACCGTGCCTGATGGCACCTTATTCACTCCAGCAGTCTCTGCGTGCTTTGATTTTTGCATCTAGTCTAAGTCAGTAGCTTTAGCCACTGCCCTCCCTTCCCCAGACAGCACCTCCCTGAAACCATGGCCAGTGTTCCATAGCTGCATCAGGCAGGCAGCTGTTCCCACGTGCCAGCTGCTGTGGGGAGGATGGAGGGCGAGCGACCAGCCCCATTGCTGTCTTCCTGCCCCACACACCTATCAAGCCATGTGGACAGGTAGTATTTGCAAGATGCTCTACAGGCGCAACATTATCCCCAAAGGTATGAGGGGTAGACAAGTCTTAACTGCAATGGACTGAGATAACTGCTCAAACAGCAGCTCGCTTTGTATGATTCAAATGAAACACTAAGGTGGTCCAGTTGGGTGGGTTGAAGATTACCAAGGATTCTGAGGCTTTAATAACAAGAGGTTTTACCTTATTATTTGGGAACAAAGTTTTCATCTTTTCTCAGATCACAACTGTTTTGTGAACTACTCTGTGGTTTAGTTAAGTGTGCCATTATTTACTCATGATGTTATCTATGACCGTGTGCCTGGTGCTCTGGCTGTTTGCTATTGGCTGGTGATAATGAGTTCATCTGATTTAAATGCTGTTGAATGTGCTGTTAACTGCTGCCATCAGTAAACTCCAAAGATCTTTCTGTTTTAGCTTTAAGATCAAATGTGCTTTTTCTGTATCACGAGAGCTTTAGACGGTCATGCTAATTTAAAGCTTTGGATGCACTGTTGTTTTTACTGGTCTCGGTTGTAATGGTCTCATCTTTGGTGATATGCTGTATCCCGCTGCGGCCCCACAGCTGCCCTTTGGCTGCACAGCTGGATTACCTATTGATGCTGTTGTCTGTCCAGCAGGGACTGGATGGCCAGATGTTGGATTTAGAATCTTCCTGGGGATTACACAGCTATGAATGTATTTGCTTCCAAGCTCTCCCAAAGTGAATCTAATCTTAAAACTATAAATTGTTGAGTATTCTGAAATTGGGAAATATTTGTTTTAAATGAAATCAGGTAGTGTTGCTTTCTACAGCATAATAAATACATGTATCAAAAAATTACTGTGTGGAAAATGAATTCTCTTAAAGCAACTAAGGTGTTTCTCTTGTGGTGCTGGGCTGGGTACCCTATTGAGCATAGGGACTGTGTCCACTTGGTTCAAATCCATTTCTAATGCGTACTCCGAGCCAGGTAAAATTCAAGGTGTCAGGCGCGGTTACCACAATGACCAAGCAGAGAATCCTGTAAGGAGATCATCCTTAAAGAAGAGGGGAACATTTCTGGGCCTCTAGAAGCTACCACTGTCCTTTTATAGTTACAAAGTACTCAGCAATACCTGCTGAACTAAATGATTGAATATGTTCTTGTAGGGCAGGAGAGGTTATCTGCACAGAGCCTTGAAATTTACATGGAGTCGAATCCAGTTGGACCAGCCGGCAGCCCTCAGCGCCTGCCTGATTCATCGTGTGTGGGAACGGCATTCACTTTCGCTGCCAGAAAGCCTGATCTGAGGGCACTTTCCTTTCAGGCTAAGGGGTAGGGTTTGGTTTTCTAACCACAGAGAGGGCATGTGCACACAGCCAATATGTTTTCATCTACCAAAGTTGTTTGTCTATAGAAGTCACAATGTTATGCCATCTTCATTACTGATGTTTCAGAAATGCAAGAGACAGCAGAAATCCTTTTTTTTTTTTTTTTGGTGGTACTGGGTATTGAACCCAGGAGCATTCTACCTCCGGGCTACACTCCCAGCCCTATTTTTCATTCTTTATTTTGAAACAGGGTCTCACTAAGTTGCAGAGGGCCTCACTAAATAGCTGAGGCTGGCCGCGAACCCGGATCTTCCTGTCTCAGCCTCCCAAGTACTGGGATTACAAGCGTGCACCACCACGCCTGGCTACAGCAGAAATTCTCTAACTTACTCTTTCTTAATGAAGCTGGGACCCAAGAGTGGGCCATGAAACAGAGATCTTAGTCCCATACTCTTTCCCTACATCCTTCAACATGGGTCATGCCCATGATGGATAGAATATGCATTTGAATTTACTCATATTAGCTCATTCATATTAGCTAAAGCTTGTTCTCTGCTGAGTTTTAAGGACAGGCATATCTGCTACAGTGTTAAGTCCTGCAACATATATACATATATGTGTATGAATACACACATATGCTGTCAGTGCAGAGGCAACAGATGTATGGGGAATCCCAATGGTAAAAAGTTGTGTTTGCTGTTGTATAACAAGATCATTTTATTTTGGGCATGGGTTCTTTTAAGGGTTGGGGTAGTCTTCCTAGTTTGATCTCTTCCACTGACCTATCTTAATCTGCCATTGCAATTCTGATTACAATCATGGTAAGTAAGGGCAACACTTAAGAAAACAGTGTTATTAATCTCATTTTAAAATAAAGACTGGCATGTAAATTAGATAAAGACAAACAATTCATAATGCCGGCAACTTTAAAAATCTTTATAATTAAAGATTGCCTAGTACAATAAAATGAAATTATGCCAAATCATTCTCAATTGGCAAAAGTATAACAAATAGTTAAACCTCACTGATTAGAAACAATGTTTTGAAAAATGTTACCTGGTTTCTTGACCATTTCAATTCAAGAACTCTAACCCAAACCCAGCCAGGTTGATGCTGTCTTATGTAAAATGTGAAAGGAGGCCTCAGTTTGTGTGCAGAACCAAGAAGAGTAGTGTGTACATATTCTATTTAATGCAATACATATACGTTAGATTTGTTTTTAAAATAGACTTTAAGAAAATTTTATCGCCACCAAAGAAAAATGCAGCATTTACATTACAACCTAATGTGGTGGTGATACAGGAAAAAGGAGAGGCAGCCACATAGACAGTGATCTGAAAGTTACTCAGAAGAAGCCTATCAACCCATCCCCTAAATCACTGTTTTGTGTCTGTGCTAATGAAGGAAGATGGTAAAAAACACAGTACATGCCATGAAACATGATCCATTCAAAAAAGATGTACAGGAGAGATAAACCATTTGCAAAGGTTATTATCAGAAAGTTATATTTATCAGTGAAAAATGTGTACTTTTCAATGCAGTTACATAGCACATGAGTTTTGAAATTATTTGATTCTCACATTATCTGTGGTTAATGATGCAACTTGTCAGTTATGACTTTTTCTACTTTCTTTCTTTCTCAATTTATGGCTAACAGACTAAATTCCAGCTAGTAACAATAAAACAAATTAACCAGTTTAAGAAACATAAATTAAATTCCTGGGCTTATCTACACCTATAACTATTTTAAACTTCTAAAAAATAAGGAGGCTTTCCTTGAGAGAGCTGTTGTTAGCAGCCTGGCTCCCTGGATAGAAGCCCAAAGACAGTTTCATTCACTGTTGACCAAGGTGAAAGCAAAATACACTCAGCTTTGGATACTAAAGATTAAACAGAAAACACTACTCATGAATTTGGAAAATGTATTTCCATCTATTGGCATTAGCCAGTATCTTTTGGATATTAAAGATTAAACAGAAAACACTACTCATGAATTTGGAAAACGTATTTTCGTCTATTGATATTAGCCAGTATCTTTTGGCCATTACTAACAACAAAGCTAATTGTCTCAAGAGAAAGAATTTGTCTTTAGTTTTATTTATTTATTTATTATTTATTTTTTTGTGTGTGGTACTGGGGATGGAACCCAGGGGCATTCTACCTCCACGCTACACCCCCGGCCCTATTTTTTTTTATACTTTATTTTGAAACCGGGTCTCACGAAGTTGCGGAGAGCCTCACTAGGTAGAGAGAGAGAGAGACAGGGAGAGACAGGGAGAGAAAGAGAGAGAGAGAGAGAGAGAGAGAGAGAGAGAACTGAGGCTATCCGCGAACCTGAATCCTCCGGTCTCCGCCTCCCAAAGTACTGGGATTAC
>PVJS01065317.1:0-10013 GCA_004027185.1 Glis glis
AGTACTTGGGAGGCTGAGACAGGAGGATCACAAGTTCGAGACCAGCCTCAGCAATTTAGTGAGGCCCTCTGCAACTCAGTGAGACCCTGTTTCCAAATAAAAAATAAAATAGGGCTGAGGGGGTAGCTCAGAGGTAGAATGCTCCTGGGTTCCATCCCTAGTACCACACACACACACACACACACACACACACACACACACACACACAGTGAGCTACATTAACGGAAAATTCACAAAGAAGTAGAAGTGATTGATCACCAAATCAAGTATCTCCAATGTTGCTAACAGGCAAATAAAAGCAATTTCAAGCAAAATCATACTTTTTCCCCTAATGAATTAAAATAAAATAATGTATTGGGCAAGGTGAGAAAGTCAACTATTGAAAAATTTTTGAAAAATCATTTGGAAATATTAGGGATATAATAATAGTGTTAGGGATTTGTTTTTGTGTTTCGTTTTGTTTGTTCTTGTCTTGGCCCAATAATTTTCATACTAGGAATCTATCTTAAAGAAATAATCAACTAAAACAATATTATATAATAATATTCACTGTGTCATTATTGTAAATAACAAAAACATGTTTTTAAAATTAAATATAAGAGCCAGGAGTGGTGGCTCACACCTGGTACTTGGGAGGCTGAGACAGGAGATGGCAGGTTTGCGGCCAGCCTCAGCAACTTAGCATGGCCCTCTGCAACTTAGTGACACCCTGTTTCGAAATCTAAAAACAATAAAATAGGTTTGGGGATGTAACTCAGAGGCAGAACACTCCCTAGTTTAATCCCCAGGTACCATAAAAAATTAAATATAAGAATGGTGGAACAAATTGACATAACCTTATCATACCTAATTGATAACTCTAAGATAATCCATTTGAAAAATCACTATTAAAATGGTTAAGAGCTCGCTTCTTGAGAGTAAAAAAAATATATAGTGTATATACTGTGTTTATGTGTACCTTGAAGGAAATAAATAAAAATGTGAATGTTGGTTCTTTCTGGACAATAGAATCATATGTGATGATTCTTCTGCTACTTATCTTTTTATTTTCCAAGTTAACGATAATAATTAGATCATATGCCTATGTAAACTCTGAGATCTTTGTCTTATACAGACTACTGAAGGTAATTCAACAAGACCTGCATAGTTGTCTTGAAATAAGTTTACTTTCTGAAGAAGAATTATTGGGAATTTTAGGAAGGACTTTGTGAGGACAGTTTTCAGTTTTCATTCACCAAAGAACGTATATTTGAGAAAAAGATGATCCTCTGGGAGCAAGTTACCATTCTCTGGAACAGTAGCATAATAGCGATCCAGGAATGAATTACTCCTGTGGTTCCCTTGAGTACTGATTTGTGGAAACAGCATCTGGGTTTTCAACTGTATATCATCGAGTGGTCAACGCCAATTCAGAACTATGTGCAGTAAAGAAGAAAATGAAACTAGCAAGAAAGAGAGACATACACACATATTATTTTGAGAATACAAAAAGATCAACTGTAGTGACTTATAGAAAATTAATGTTCCCATAATATAAAATGTGTAGCAAAAATATTTCTAAAACCTGACCTTTTGAAGAAATGATATATTAGAAAATAAAAATTTTGTATTTCCATTTTTATATCGTCCTTTAGCATTCTGAATGGATGGGATTTCTTGGAGGAAAACTGCTCTATGAATCCAAAATACCCTCTAACCCATCTGAGTCCTTGTTTACTAAATAACCCTCATGGAATAGACTGCTTACTTATGTGGGGTGAGTAGGCACTTCTGGAGGACATAGTGCTGGGTGTTCTTCCCATATCATTTACTGTATAATTTCCAACACACTGAAGGAGTGATTTATTTATTACTTGTCCTAAGGGTTTATAACCCTGAGGACATCGCCCTGTCCTCAGGTTATAAAGTCTGCCCACAACATGAAATACCAGTAGCACCAGAAAAAAAGGTGGAGGATAAAACTTTATGTATTTCTAATACAGCTTTTGAGTGAGTTAGAAGTTGACAGGTTTGCACGATACTTGTCTGTGGACCAAAGAGCTGTGTCCATCCTGCCTGCTCTGTTTTCTCCCATACAACTCAGTGGGGAATGTAGGCTCTTTCTACCCAACCCTTTATACTCATTCAAAATACATCAAGCAGAGAGGGTGAGGGTATTCTTCAAACCAAACTCAGACTTCCCCCAACAACATGTTTGCTAAAAAGAACAAGAAAAAAAAAGCATATGAAATTACCATGTGGGAAGGAAAAAAGACACCGCATTTCACATTTCACACCACATTTCAAAGGCATGTCTCAGCGTTGTGTTTCAGGGATGATATCCGAGAAAGAAAAAACAAAACCCATTCAGGGAGATAAAACTCTGCAAACTTGGACTATTCACAAACAGCATTCGAATATTACATGATGGCAGATAGGAAGGGACAGAATGAAGAAACAGAAGCTCATTAAAAATTTAGGACAGATGTAATGGTAGAGTTTTTTTTTTTTGAGAAATGGAAGAAAATTTATCTTTCTATTCCTCTGTTACCTCTCTTCTCCACACTTTATTCCTTACACAGCTTATTAAACATTTCTCCAGCTTAGGCATATTCTTTTAATCCCTGAGCTTATTTTAATGTGTACAGTTGTTTTAAGGGAATTGTCAGTTTTAGACCAAAAAGAAAGTACTCATTCCCCAGTGAAACTTTTGAGTTTTTTATAGACAATCCCTCCTGCCCTGAAAACTGTATTTCACTTACTTAAAGTATTTTATGCACACCATGCAGATACTGCAGAAAATTCTTTTACCTCTTGTGACTCCCTGGAAAAATCTGTACTTTACCTTAAATTTGCTTAACTAGTTTTTCTGTCTCTCTGGACACTTTGAATCACTCTAACCAAATGAAAAAGAAAAGGAGATTTGAGGGAAGAAGAAGCCGAACTAAATAGTACTGCAAATACCTATTTAAATGTCTAGATAATGCAACATACCTTAAAAATCCCAAACTCCAGTTCTCACTTTAAAAGACCACAGAGAAGCCTATTAAATACTTTTCTGGAGACATAAAGGCAGTCAAAGCTGGGACAGTATCACCTGAGACCTTCCAACTTCTAAAATTGTAAAGTCTCAAAACAAAACAAAAAATCTCAATGCCCTTTTTGCTAGTCTAGAGGAACAGTTTTGTTGTCAAGAAAAGGATAAATGCTTTCTATCCAAGGATCAGGTTACAGCTCGCAGACCCCCCACTAGGAAAAGAATATCACCAAGGAATTACTGCAGGAGTCAACCTGCCTTTTCAAAGTCCATAAATAATGCAGCAAGAGAGCGTATTCGGAGGAGGAATTTATGGGCCATGGCTTCATCCATATGCAGTGGTAGGAATGTCATTCTGACTATTTTGCTAGTGGGACTTTTGTAGTCTACTCAGTGATTTACATACTGATGAGGTTAGGAGAACTCAGCACTGTGTTCCTAGGCATTGCTTTTCTTTTAATTTTATTTTATTTTATTTATTTATTTTTATGTTTTTATTGGTGCATTGTAGTCTTACATCACAATGAGTATCAGTTTGGTGTTAACATACATGCACACAGCTCTTGGTGTCCTCCCCCCCCCCGCCTCCCCCCCACATGTAGCACTGAGAATGATGTTGGTATAATCTCATATATACACATTGTTTATGATAGTAATTCCATAGATTCACTTCTTTCTTACCCTTCCCCTTCCCTTGTACCCCTTCCCTTGCACCACTGAGGGTTCTCTGTTGTCATTGGAGTCCCTTTTGTGTCCCCACTACTCCCTAAGTTGAGCATATTAATGAAAACATATGTCCCTTCTTTTCTTGTGATTGGCTAATCTCACTTAACATAATGTTCTCCAGATCTTCTACTCAGCAATAAAGAAGAACAAAATAGGCATTGCTTTTCTAACACCATATACCTCGCATCTTTGTTCTTGAAAAGTAATGGATAAATCAGCGTAAAGAATCTTGGGTAAGGATGGAAGCTGTGTTAAGCTTGTCTGCAGACAACTAAAATGAACTGTCATTCAAGTCATTACTTGTGTCCAATTAGAAACAACCCAAATTATGCAATTTATCTGTTGGAATTAGGATGCAAGGGTCCTGACGCTTATCAGAAAATTCAATACAACCTGATACAAAAATGAATGAGAACATATCACTGAGGCCAGGTGTTTTCAAAGGACACTCCCATTTGATATACCAATGTGCACAATGAAAGAGTGTAAACACATGCTTTGCAGGATTGAAAACTCCTGTCCATGTCCCCAACATTCAGATCTTGACTGTTGTTGCCAGTTGCTTTTCAAAAATGCATACTGTGACCATACCCACTCTTCCTCTTGGCCTTACAGATCAACTACCCTATAGCCCCATCACCTTTTTCTTTCCTAGTTAATAGAAAATATAGTATTACAAAATTATTGGTTGTTTGGCAGGGGGTAGAGAAGTTGCCTAGCAGCATGTATGAGGCCCTAGGTTTGATCCTCAACACAGTAAAAAAAGAGAAAAATATTGCTAGGGTATATAGGGTAGATAAAAGTCCTATTAAAACTAGAAACATATTACATTCTCATGAAGAAGAGAGGAGGAAGAGAGGAAAGTTGTTTCTTGGGAATATTCAAGGACTGACGATTTTTCGAAAGTGTAATGAAACTATCAACAAAGCAGGTATTATTCACATATTTAACATATACCCCCACTAGGCATATTTTTCTTTCTTTTTCTGGAAGACAGATGCTATGCATATGAGAAAGGATAATTCCCTTTTAAAGTTAAAAAAATAGAGCCTTTACTACTATTTCATTGGTTTATTCAATAAATAGATCACTTAATATATATAAATCTCAATGCTACAATTGATGATGTATGAAACTGAGAAAAAGATGAACCCTGCCCTCAAGGAACTTATAACCAATGAGGGAGAAGAGATAGACAGCTCATAATTATTCAAACTAAAGTGGAATAAATACTGTAGAAAAAGTAAAAGTCACGAGCCATAGAGTACAGAAAATACAGAGATCCTTCCACTTAGAGGACTCCCTCAGGGGTAACATTTTTGCCTATCTGTATACAAGTAAGTAGTTGAATAAAAGCACACGGTAGGGAATTCTTGTGTGGTGGTAGTGAGTACTGTCATTTGACTAAAGGATGAACTTCAGGGAGGACAGAAGTGATGGATAAAACTAGAGGCACTGATGGACCCACTTAATGGATGTCTGCCTAGAGAATTTATTCAATAATACAAGAGGGTTGTCAGATTAAGCAAATGATAAGCTTTTTAAAATTAGGACATGTTATAGGGGTTTTGATTTAGAACGTCCCCCAGCCCTCATGGAAACAAGGGAACAATGTTGGAAGCAGGGCTTGGTTGCTAAGGAAGGGTCCCTGGGGGTGTGGCCTTGGGGATTATATATGGCCCCACTCCTCCCCTTGCTCCCTCTCTGCTTCTGTCCTCTATGATATGAGAGGTATGCTATCTTGGTCAACATTTTCACTGCTATAATCCAAAAGATCTGACAACACAACTTAGAGGAAGGAAGATTTATTTGCTCACAGTTCTGGGGATTTAAGGGGTCCGGTTCATGTGAGAACAAGGTTTGTGGCTCTCAAGACATGGTGGTGGGAAGCAGTGAGAGGGAGAGAGCAGAGCTCTGCCCTCACATTATGGAAGCTGGGAGAGAGAGAGAGAGCAAGCAAGGGGATTCAAAAACACAAGCACAGTCCCTAAGGCCACACCTCTAGGGACCCACCTTCTCCACCACACCCCACCAGCCTGAATTACCACCAGATAAATCCATCACAAATGTATTTACCCATCGATGAGATTTCAACCCTCATAACTATATCAACCCTGAGCTCTTCAAGGGGCATTCTATATCTGACCATAACACAATCTTTGCACTCTCCATCTCTCTGCTTCTCGCTGCCATGCCCTGAGATCTGCAATCCCTGGCCTCATGTTGACTGAACCAAAAATCTCTAAGGAAACTGTGAGCAAATAAATTTTTCTTCCTCTAAATTATGTGCTCAGTTGTTTTGGATTATAGCAGTGAGAATGGTGACAGGTCACATGTCCATGCACATATTAATTCAAATATAATTGGACATCTTGCAATTTATCTGGCAATTTCATAATGTAGACAAGACGGAGCCACAGGAGGGGTGAGAGCAGTCAAGGAGCACTGTCAAGACAGTGATGTGTAAACAATGCTATGGATCTAGCATTGTGCTTGTTTGAGGTTAAAACATAAGGAGGGGGAGAAATTGCAGGAAAAAAATAGAAACAGCCTGAATGAAGGTAGTGATGGTGAAATCAGAGAAGAAGGAAATTTTGAAAGAATTGAAAGGACTTAGCAACTGAGAAATGTAGAGAGCAAGGGAGAGGGAGAACTCAGGACTGCCACAAGTATTTAAGCCTTGATAAGTAAGAACTATGAAACCACTGGCAAAAAGAAATCCGGAAATAGAGATGCATGAGAGGAAAGATAACCAGTTCAGTCTGTGACATTTCAAGTTTGCAGAGCAGGAGATCTTCAAAGGACAGATGTCCAGTGACTTTGGAGAAATGTCAGAGTAAGAGATAGAGATCTGATTTCTCTTCTTAAAGAAAGAGCTAAAGCTTGGTTTGCTTTCTATCTTTACATCATATTAGTTTACCCTTGACACACTCTTAACTCATCTTACAAATAGAGAGAGAAGGCTTACACCACACTCTGTGTTTTTACCCCATATCATATAACAGTTTTGCTGATATTTTCAATGTTACTATCACATGAAGGACAGACTAATTCAGATTCCCAAATTCCAACTTTTCTCTTTCAGACTGTGTGACCTTTTACATAATTATTTAACCACTTTGGTCCTTAGTTTTCTTACCTGCATAACATATACTTATAAGATTATGAGTATAAATGAGCTTTTATAAATAAAAGTTTTATCATAGTATTCCATGCATTTGTTGCTCAAAAATGATAGTTATTGTTCTTATTCTTATACTGTTGAGTTTTTGTTTTAATCATTGATAATAGTAAATAAAAGATCTAAATGTACTTAAATTTTTAGACTGCCATATCAGGTAAAGAACTACTTATATTTGATATATCATACTTAATTGAGATATTATTTAATCCTACCAAGAAAAGTTAAGTGTACACATGGATGAAACAATTGGTAAAAAAGTTGAAACAGGCAACTCAACCAATTTTTCACTTATCTAGTTGCAATAAATTTTAATTGACTTTTAATTTATTTCTAATTGACAAAAGTTATATATATGTGTGTGTTTTTTGTGTGCTTAATTGCCTTTTATATTGAGTATGCCACTTGTTCTGGTACCATTAAGATGTAGCAATTAGCTTCCATAAATAAGGTCCCTGGCTATTACCAAAGTAAACTAAGTAAAACAATTGATCTTGTTCTAATTACTAGCATTTATGACTATTTTTGATATTAAGTTTTATCATCATAATAACAAGACTAAGATTTTTACTCTGCCACAGACAATTATCTAATGATACACTTAAACCTCAATGTTCTGGGACTCAAATGACCATGTGTCCATATTGGCATTGACAGAAGTGATGAAACACTATTTTCCTGACTTTGTTGTATTTTTAATAAAATTCTGCAAAGCTTATCTATAATATCAGACTGAAGGGAAATCTCATATATCCATAGGAAGAGGCAGTTTTGAAAACTCAGATATATGCATTGCCAAAAGAAAATAAAATGTCCTGAAAGGTTAGTTGAATTAAGCAACTGTGCACAGTTTATTTCCAAACATTTCAAAGTTCTTCAAAACCATGATATAATGACCTGGCATGAACTTTGTTTAACAAAGCAAAAAATTTTCTAGAGTTATTCTAGTAAGAACAACAAATAGCAGTGGTTTTCCTAATTGGGAAGTTAAGTCATTTGAAACTGAAGTGAAAAGCTTTTATAAGAGCTGCTGGGATTAGAGGTTCTCTGAGGTTCCAAGAACTGTAGTATGCCCTACTAATATCCAAGTTATTTCTCTCCTAAATTGATGAACTGTTACTTGTGATATCACCCCAGGTCCTCCTCTCAGGGCCCTAATGAGTAGGACATATAATTGTTTGGCCCCTTTTAGATCCTTAAAGTGTCCTACCAAATTTCACGTTTTTGTAATAAATTTTATTGTGTATATTTAAGGTACACAATATGATGTTATGGGGTAAAACATATGTATTCCATAGAAAAAGGTCACTATGGTAAGGAAAATTAGCATATCCATCATCTCACAGTTAATCTTTTGTTGTTTTGTGGCAAGAGCAGCTAAAATCTCCACATTTATCATGAATCCCACATAAAATACAATTTATTACCTGTAGATCTCATGTTATACATTAGACTAGACTTTGACCTCTATGGAGGACTTTGTGTTCCTCTCTGATTGTTTGTACCAAGTACTTTAATCATCATTTTCTCTGGAGAATCAACATTTTTTAATGACCATGTTCATCAAATAGTGGGTTTTGGACCACCTGCATCAGAAATTCTTGGGATGTTTATTAAAAAGTAGATTTCTGTGCCCTTCCCAGATCTACTGTACATAAATGTCTACAGTTTGTGTGTGGGAATCTCTTAGTGAATCTTAAACACACTAAGTTTGATCATCAATGTTCTATAGGCAAAAAGATGGAGAAAGGGGTTTCAACCTCTGGGCAAAAAGAATCTCACATTTTATTTAGATGGGATTACAAAATTCAAAACATTTGTGCAGACATTTGGATTATTTAAAATGTAAATACTGAGGAAGCTAACAAAGTCTTCCCAGCACCTTCAGAGCTAAAGATAATTATTAGCCCATCCAAGACATAACTATTCAATTTTGTGGGTGATGAGAGAAGTTTTATAAAAAGTTACGAGTCTAATTCTTATGTTAGAAGAGGATGTTTCTAGGAAAAGTGAAAGCAAACGTTCTCTAACATCATGTAATCTATATGTTTCCATGGCTCAGGAGCCAAAAGTTTTTTAAAGGGACACTGAGAAATTCAGGAATGTGTTATTCCCCCCACCCAAGTTTCATTGGTCTGTTTAATCTATCCTTTCAACAAAACCACTGTTATTATTATGGCTTTATAGTATGATCTTGAAACCAGAAAGCATAAATCCTCTGATTTGTTTCTTCTACTTTAAGACCATCTTACCTGTTTTAGATTCTTTGTGTTTCTTTATAAATTTGAGAATGATTTTTTAGTTTTGATGGGCCGGGCATGGTGGCGCACGCTTGTAATCCCAGTACTTTGGGAGGCAGAGACCGGAGGATCCGGGTTCGCAGCCAGGCTCAGCTCTCGCTCGCTCTCTCTCTCTCTCTCTCTCTGCCTCTCTCTCTCTCTCTCTCTCTCTCTCTCTCTGAACTTAGTGAGGCCCTCCGCAACTTCGTGAGACCCGGTTTCAAAATAAAGTATAAAAAATAGGGCCGCGGGTGTAGCACAGAGGTAGAACGCCCCTGGGTTCAATCCCTGGTACCGCAAAAAAAAAAAATAGTTTTGATGGTAGGCTGAATAATGACCCCCAAAGATATTTAAGCTCTAATTCCTAGAGCCTGAGAATGTTATTTACATAGCACAGGGACTTCTTCACAGATGTGATTAAGTTAAGGATCCTGAATGGGAATATTGTCATGGATTATCCAAGTGATCCCTAAATATAATCATAAATGTCCTTATAAGAGGGAAACTTGATTACAAAAGAGGATGAACAAGTCAATGTGACAATGAGAATAGAAATTAGAGTCACATAGCCACAATCCAAAGAATGCTGGGAGCCACCAGAAGTTAAGGCAAGAAATAGTATCTTCCCCAGCACCTCTAAAAATAACTAGTCCTACCAACACTTTGATTTTAGCCCCATTAAACTTGCATCCATCTTCTGACCTCCAGAAACACAAGATAATAAACTGTGTTGTTTTAGCCATGAAGTTTATAATAATGTGCTACGGCAACAATAGGAAATTAATACTCTTCTTTTTTTTTTTTTTTTTTT
>PVJS01065318.1:0-10012 GCA_004027185.1 Glis glis
GAGGATCTGGGTTCGCGGCCAGCCTCAGCTCTCTCTCACTCTCTCTCCCTGTCTCTCTCTCTCTCTCTACTTAGTGAGGCCCTCTGCAACTTTGTGAGACCCGGTTTCAAAATAAAGTATAAAAAATAGGGCTGGGGGTGTAGCACGGAGGTAGAACGCCCCTGGGTTCAATCCCCGGTACCGCAAAAAAAAAAAAGAAAAGAAAAGAAAAACAAATCTTTAATTTTTTTTTTTTGGTGGTACCAAGGATTGAACCCAGGGGCATTCTACCTCTGGGCTACACCCCCAGCCCTATTTTTTAACTTTTTTTTTTTGGCAGTACTGGGGATTGAACCTAGGGGCATTCTACCTCCAAGTCAAACTATTTTTTAAATTCTTTTTTTTTTTTTTTGCGGTACTGGGGATTGAACTCGGGTGTTCTACCTCCGTGCTACACCCCCGGCCCTATTTTTTATACCACCAAAAAAAAAAAATTTATGTCCTTTATTAGATTGAGAATGTTCCCTTCTATTCCAAATGTGTTTTTATTTTCAATTTTTTCTGCCTCTTAAGAACAACAGAGATAGACTTTTTGGCTTATTATTAAGGTATTAATGTCTTCTAATTGAAGCATTTAGCTGCTATTTATTGTAATTTTACATTTGATATATTCCTATCACTTTATGTTGTGCTATTTGTCTCTACCTTTTCTAGTGCTTTTTAAAATTTATTTTTGCTGCATATAAAATTCTAGGTTAGTAGTTATCCCAACATATTTTAGATATTATCTTTTGGTCTCCATTGTTGTTGGTTTTTTTTTTTTTTTGTGGTACAGGGATTGAACCCAGTGGTGTTCTACCTCCAAGCTACATCCCTGGCCCTATTATTATTATTTTATTTTATTTTTTGCAGTACCAGGGATTGAACCCAGGGGCATTCTACCTCCGC
The DNA here is from genome assembly GCA_004027185.1 of Glis glis. Taxonomy (NCBI): domain Eukaryota; kingdom Metazoa; phylum Chordata; class Mammalia; order Rodentia; family Gliridae; genus Glis; species Glis glis. Next base: position 928 of record PVJS01065318.1, read on the forward strand.
GCTACGCCCCCGGCCCTATTTTTTATACTTTATTTTGAAACCGGGTCTCATAAAGTTGCAGAGGGCCTCACTAGGTAAAGAGAGAGAGAGAGAGAGAGAGAGCTGAGGCTGGCCGCAAACCGGGATCCGGTCTCCGCCTCCCAAACACGCCTGTCTCCATTGTTTTTAAGTCAGTTGTTATCTATTTTTATTGTTCCTTTGAAGTTTTTTTTTCTTTTTACATACTGGGGATTGAAAACAGGGGCATTCTACCTCCAAGCTACACCCCCAGCCCTATTTTTTTCTTTATTTTGAAACAGGGTCTCACTAAATTGTGGAGGGCCTCACTAAGTAGCTGGGGCTGGCTGTGAACCTACGATACTCCAGTCTCAGCCTTCCAAGTACTGGGATTAGAAGTGTGCACCACCACGCCCGCCCGGCAAAGGTACTTTTTTTTTTTGTCTCCAACTGCTCTTAAGATTTTTTTGTCTTTGGAATTCTTCAGTTTTTTTTTTTTTTTTTTTTTTGCGGTACCGGGGATTGAACCCAGGGGTGTTCTACCTCCGTGCCCTATTTTTTTATACTTTATTTTGAAACTGGGTCTCACAAAGTTGCAGAGGGCCTCACTAGGTAGAGAGAGAGAGAGAGAGAGAGACAGGGAGAAAGAGAAAGAGAGAGAGCTGAGGCTGGCTGTGAACCCGGATCCTACGGTCTCCGCCTCCCAAAGTACTGCGATTACAAGCGTGTGCCACCACGCCCAGCTGGTATTCTTCAGTTTTACTGATATGCCAAAACTAACTTTTCATTTATCCAAATGAGAATTGTTGAATTTTCGGATCCTATGAATTGATGTTCATCAGTTCCAGAAGATTCTCAGTCATTATGTCTTCAGATATTTTCTGTTCCAACTAGAGCTCTTATCAGACCTCCCTACTCCACCCTTCTGGCTTTTTTTGGCACGGTATTGGGGATTGAACCTAGGGCATTCTATCACTGAGCTACATCCCCAGCCCTATATATATATATATATATATTTTTTTTTTTTTTTTTTTTTTTTTTTTTTTTTTTTTTTTTTTTTTTTTTTTTTTTTTTGCGGTACTGGGGATTGAACCCAGGGGCATTCTACCTCTGAGCTCCACCCCAGCCCTATTTTTTACTCTTTATTTTGAAACAGGGTCTCACTAAATTGTGGAGGGCCTAAGTAGCTTGAGGCTGGCCGCGAACCCGGATCCTCTGGTCTCAGCCTCCCAAGTACTGGGATTACAAGCATGTGCCACCACGCCCGGCCCCTTTTTATATTTTATTTTCAGACAGGGTCTTGCTAAATTGCCCAGGCTGACCTCAAACTTGCAATCCTCCTGCCTCAGCCTCTGGAATAACTGGGATTAGAGGTGTTTGCCACTGAGCCCAGCTTCTAACGATTCTGCAGACAATCCTCAGGGAAGCAGGGGATGAAGGAAGTATCCAGAAAAAAAAGAGGAAGCATGAGACTGGGCAGGGAAGAATTAGCAATTGGTTTATTACAGAACTAAGCAAATAAAAGAAATCAAGGCAGTTACTAACTCCATGAAAGATAAAAGGTTCAAAAAAGGGTAATTTATTTATAGTCCAATTCTGGGCTTTGCAGTGAATAATTTTCACATAGTAACATAAATAATAATACTGATAATATTTACCTAAAAAGTAGAGATGGAAGAGGGGGTGCTATCTCAAGAGAATGGAAAGCCTCATCTATTACACTGGGGCATCAACAGATAATGTCGGAGATTGATAAATCAAGCAAGAGTAGTATAAGCATATTTTAAAAATAAATAGCTAAAAGAATTGGAAGTGAGTTGCAGGGGAGCAGTTTATAGCTGTTTTCTTGCTATAAACTGTCTAATTCAATATTACCAAGTAGATATATGTTTTAAAATAAATATTAAGAAAAACGACATCAAGTTTCCCATCCTTGTGTATGTGTGTATCTGAGGGGGGTAACTAGGGATTGAATCCTTTGAGCTATAACCTTTGAGCTATAACCCCCAGCCCTATTTTATTTTTTTATTTTGAAACGGTCTCACTAGGTTGCAGAGGGCCTTGCTAAATTGCTGAGGCTGGCTGTGAACCTATGATCCTCCTGTCTCAGCCTTGCAAGTACTGGGATTACAGGCATGGGCCACCACACCTGGTCAAGTTTCCCCATCCTTGATATACACAATCTCTTTGAACTCTCTCTAGTATGTGCACTGTGTATCCTGTACTGTTTGTGTTGCATTATGTACACTTGTCTACATGGTACTATTTATGTTGTATACATATACTTACATATATATATATTTTTTTCTTATCTTTTTTGGTGGTGGCACTGGCAGATTGAGCCCAGGGCCTCATACACACCAGGCAAGGGTCTTGCCACTGAGCTGCATCACCAGCTGTTTTACAATTTTTATTTTGAGACAGTCTTGTTAAGTTGCCAAGGCTGGCCTTGAACTTGCGTCCTTAGCCTTAGCCTCCTTAGCCTCCTGCCTTAGCCTCACAAGAGTGTGCCTCCTTACCAGACTCCATACGTTCCTTAATAGGTACATAGTATAACATTATATAAACTCACATTAGGCATAGGTCTCCCCTTTCATCATCATGGAATAGCTATGAAGAGAACCCACATCACACATTTATGTTCTGAGTTCGCACAGTTCACAGTTTGGGGTGAATGGGACTGTAAGGTCATCTGGCCCAATAGACAACCCTGTCCTGTGATAGTCCCCCTCCCCCGCATATAGCTCCAGTAATGGGGGGTATCACCCTCTCAGGAAGGCCCTTCCATCTGCTAGTTGCACAGGTTGAGACTTCTCTGATGGAGTGACACTCCCTCTGTGTCACATCTTTCCATTTTCAGGTGACACTTCCTGCTTGTTCCACTGTGCCTCAGCCGGCTTGATGTAGAAACCCTTCGCCATCCTGACCCGGGTGGTCCGTGTCTGTGAGTGGCCGGGCAGTGTGGGGAGGAGGGGGATGGGCTCTTCTTTTGGTCCAGACCCCTTGCCTCTCTTAACCTGGCCCTGGATACCTTCCTTGGGAGGGTCAGGGTGGGCTGTGTCACCCCTGTCCCTGTGTCTTGGGCACAGAGGCTGTTACTGGGCAGTGGCAGCCAGCTTGGGGCTCTTGGTCTGTGCAGTTACTCCTGTCCACTACCACCTTTCTGGGCCAACTCCTCTAGAGGGGCTGCCAAGCTCAGAGGGTGCTGGCACTGAAAGTGGTTTAGAAACACCTGGTCAAAGGGCCTTATTTCACATGGGTGGAGACTGAAGCTCAGAGGGAGCTGGTTACTTCCTGCAAGGCTGCGCTGTGTGCCACGAGGCCTCACCTGGTCAGACGGGAAGATGTAGGTCCCCAGGGAGCAGAGCTCTTGACTCCCAAGTGGCTCGGGTGGCCAGGCAGACTAGCCAGGGTCTTGGGGGATGAGGGACTCTGGCTCTTGGGGTCTACATATGTGATTTGGTTTGGTCTCCAGCCTCTGGTGGGTACCTTTCCAGCTAATTCTCTCACACTCTGGCCACTGCCTAGTGAACTTCCCACCCACAGGACTGATTTGGGCTCCTGCCCATAGAGGAGCATCCGGATGGACACTTTTGGGCTTCTGCCTCCTGGGGCCCCTCTCAGACCCCAGAAATGCCTCTCCTGGTGTCTCTGGCCCCATCTCTACTCTAACTTGGCCCTCCTCTCCAGGGATGCTTTCTGCGCATCAGCATTCAGGTCAGGAGCAGCTGCTGTGTGGGTCTCTGGGAGCTTTGGTGGGAGCTGAGCCCACTAGTTTCCCACATGGGCACCCTCCGCCCTCCCGCATCTCTTCCTCTGTTAGTGGCCCAGAGGCCTGAGGTGGTGGCTGAGTCCAAGACTTGGGAAAAGAGTCCTGTGGGAAGATGGCTATTCCCTGGGCCGGCTGCTGAGTGTGGAAAGAGGAGCCTCTGGCTCAGCTGAGCAGGGAGATCAGAGCATGGGCTTTGCCTGAAGCTGAGCAGGCAGGGGCTCAGTCTCACCTGAGCAAAGCCTCTGACTTCCCAATCCTGGCCTTGGCCCGCAGCAGAGAAGTGGGGTACAGGGAAGCGGAGGAGGAGGGCTGGCTCCCCTCATCTCACCTGGTTGCCTCAAAACTCTTCTCTGGGCCCCTGTGAGGGTTCTGGAAAGAGCTGGGGAGGGTGGTGGGCAGCAGGAGCTCAGTGGGACAAGCCTGGGTGGGTCCTGAGGAGGAGCTGAGCTTCCGGGTCCTCACTGACCTGCTCCTACAGGCCCGGCAGCAGCAGGGGTGGTGAGCAGGGGGTGCTTAGGAGAGCAGTAGGAAGCTGGCGCCCCAGCACACTACTGTGTGGGGAGTGGCCTGGGGCCACTGAACCTGCCCAGCTCAGTAGAAGTGGCTGGATCTTGCTGGCTCCATTCTGCAGGAACCTGAAGGCTGGCCCAGGGCTCAGGCGGCCGCCAGCCCCTCACTCACAGGCATGTTGATGTGGGCACTGAGCAGTGGTGCACTCTGACCTTCCCGGACCACCAGCACCTAGGGAGGAGGTACCCACGGCTATAGGGGCCATTTGTTTGACCCCTGCTCTCTGCAAAGGCCAAGCCTGTGTGTCTGCGCTGACCTTAAGGACAGGCCACCAGGGCTTGCCAAAGGGATGGGGAGGCTGGGAGGCCTGGACTCTGCAGACACCATACCCCCACCCAGCAACCCCTGAGGGCCTTGTCCTCGCTCGCCCTTAATGAACTCCCCAGGGTCCCACTGGCCTTTCGAGAAACAGGAAAGCGCAACCTACCTTGATAATGTCTGAGATGCCCTTGTTACTGAGACACTCCACAATGGTCTCCAGGGGGTAGCTGAGCCCTGGCACCAGCAAGGGGACCTAGGTTTGGAGTCAAGGAGGTAAGGAAGTCAGCCCTCATGCCCAGCCACTGGTTGGCAAGTCACAAAGTCTGCTGTGCCTGCTGTCAGCTGTGTCTCGGAACCCCTTGGGGTGGGGGCGGGCCAGATCCAGGACATGGCACCATGTGGGGAAGTGAATGCCCGGGGCCACGTGGTATCTGGTTAAACCTAGACCTCTTGATTCCTACCAAGGCCAGGCCTGTTTCTTCCACATTCCAGAGTCTTAGTTTCTTCTCCTCCCAACTTGGGGTCAAACCTGGGCCCTGGGGGAAAACCAGACCCTTTGCCCTGTGGCAGTTCTCCTTGGGGCAGAGGGAAGTTCCTTCCTGTAGTAGGAGCCACTGGGAAGCAGGGTAGGCTCTGGAGTCCCTCAGCCAACAGTGCCACACATGTGGAGGTAGGATATAGGCTCTGCTGTTTTCCCAGAACCTTCTGTGGCTCCATGGGGCTTCTCAGGTTGGGAGAAGGGCAGCAGAGGCAGGGGAGGCAGGGCCTGGCACTCCCTCCAGATGCCCTTGCTGGGCCTAGCCTGTTGTCTGGCTGGAGAGTTGGCCTGCTGTCTACCTGCTAGCCACCTCCCACTTACTTATCTCCACTCGTCAGGGGCTTGTGGGCATCAGGTGCCTTCCCTGGCCATCAGCCCCCGTGTCTCAGCAAGGGGGATCCAGTACCTTGAGGAAGGCCCGGGGCAGGGCATAGAGTGCCTCGTTGTACAGGAAGCAGACAAGCAGCCCCAGCACGGGTCGGGCTGTCGAGGTGTTCTGCAGGTGAAGTGTGAGCTTAAAGGTGGGGCCCAGGCCCTGAACCTGTGGAGTGGGTGGAGAAGGCCCGTAGGCACTGAATAGGAGGAACCCTGGGCCTGCCTGCCTGCTTCCTCATCAATGCCCTCAAGCCAGCCCCTCCCACTGCTCCAATTCTTTGTCACGTGCATCTCCAAATGCTCAGAAGCCCAGAGGGTTACAGGGGTCAGCAGAGGCCCAGGCAGGGGAAACTGGAGGCAGAGCGGGCCCGGGGCACCCTGACTGACTCCCAGTGTTCACCGCTGCCCGCAGCCCCCACTGCTCTCCCGGGGGCCTGTTCCACCTCTCACTCTTATCCTGGTGGCCTCGACGACTTCATTTTCTCCCTTGTACCCTGAATTTCTCTGTAACCCCTTCCTCACCTATATCCACTTTCTTTAGGAAAGAGCAGTTGGGAACCTGGGTGGATCAGACAACACTCAGGGAGCAAGTGAGGGCTGGTTGGAGCCCCGCGGCCCTCGAGGTCACTCATGCTCATGGGGGGGTGCTCCTCCTCCCTTGTGCCCATGCCCATTGCAGGATGCGTGGGGTCAGATGGGGATGGCCCTTCCTTGTACCCGGCAGTCCTAATGCCTTGAGCTGCCTGTGGCTACTAAAGACAATAGCTTTCTTTCCTGTTTTGCAGCCATGAGGATCCCTCCAGGCTCAGAGAAAGAAATGTCCAGAGGTGACTGCTCTGTGCTACCCGCCCCAAGTCTGGAGGTTCATCTGAGGCACAGCACAGAACCGGGGAGCTGGCCAGCCACAGAAGAGGGCAGCACAGGAGGGCGAGGAGGTGGGAGTGCTCTCACAGGAGGATGTGTGGGAGGTGAGAAGGAAGCCTGGGGCTCAGTCAGCTTGGCATGGGCTCTGGGGGCTCCTGCCCACCCCTGCCCCCTGGCCCTGACGCCCCCACACCTGGCCACTCACCACAGCGTGCAGTTTGAGCGGCTCCCGGGCTGTGGCCGACATGGGGCTCAGGCTGGACTCGAGGGCCTGTACGTAGGCGCGGGCAGCCCGGAGGCGCAGCAGGTAGAGGTCTGTCTGGAAGGCCCGGTGCATGGCTGAGGAGGGGGACACGAGGCTGAGGCTGGGTGGAAGCAGCAGCAGAGGAAAGGTACTCCTGCTCAGGCTGCTGTGGGGAGGGTGTGGCGGGCAGAGGCTGGGAAAGAGGGACCGGGAAGGCCGAGGCCCGGAGCCCAGCCTCTGGAGATGCTGGATGAGGTGGGCCATGTCCTCCTTCCTCCCTCCTGGTTCTCTCATCCCCTTACTGCCTGTGCCATCTTAGTCTTCCTCCCTGGCTCCTTCTGTTCTTGGCCTTGGCCCTCTTCTCACCCTCCATCTTCTTCCCCTGGACAATTCAGGGCACTGCCACAGCTCTGACCACCCCAAGAAGCAACAGCTGCCACCTCCTAAAGGCAGGGACCCTGTTATTCCTGCATCCACAGTGCTGCACCGTGTCCATACTGTGCACTGTGTCCCCAGCATCTTCCGGATACCCAGACCTGCCTCCTGCTTTTAACCGCCTCATGGTCTTCTCCACCGGAGTGTTCCTGCCAACACTGCAAGTTTAATACTGCCCAAACCAGTACACTGCCTCACTGTCCTGCCTCAGGGGCTGCATCCCTGTCCCTCACCTCTGTGCATCTGCCAAGAGCAACAAACCTTCCTCAAATCTACCTCCAGAGCCTGCCCCACCCCCACCGCACCTCCTCATTTCCAGACCCAGCACCTCGATCTGTTCTTGCTCTTTTGTTTGTGTGTGAGGTACCTTTTGCCATTTTGGAAGTTTTACATCTTTTTTGGGGGTAGTGGTGGTACTGGGGATTGAACTCAGGGGTACTCTACCATTGAGCTACACTACCTCCAGACCATTTAAATTATTTTTATCTTTTATTTATTTATTTTTGTGTATGTGTGGTCCTGGGGATTGAACCCAGGGGCATTCTACCTCTGAGCTATACCCAGTCCTATTTTATTTTTTATTTTGAAACACGGCCTAAGTTGCAGAGGGCCTCGATAAGTTGATGAGGCTGATCTCGAACCTGTAATCCTCCTGTTTCAGCCTCCTAAGTACTGGGATTACAGGCATGTGCCACCACACCCGGCCAATAGCAGACTTTTATAGCCTCAAAAATGTAAGTGAAACAATGGATAAAAGAGCAGAAAAATAAGTAGGAAGTTCTTTAAGGTGACCACATGTAACATTAAGAAATCATAAGCAAGCCAGGCGTGGTGGCGCATGCTTGTAATCCCAGTACTTGGGAGGCTGAGACCGGAGGATCCAGGTTCGCGGCCAGCCTCAGCTACTTAGTGAGGCCCTCCGCAATTTCGTGAGACCTGGTTTCAAAATAAAGGATAAAAAATAGGGCCGGGGGTGTAGCTCAGAGGTAGAAGGCCCCCAGGTTCAATCCCTGGTACCGCAAAAAAAAAAAGAAATCATAAGCAGCCAGGCATGGTGGTGCACGCCTGCAATCCCAGTACTTAGGAGGCTGAGACAGGAGGATCACAGGTTCGAGGGCAGCCTTGGCAACTTAGTAAGGCCCTCCGCAACTTAGTGAGACCCTGTTTCAAAATAAAAAATGAAAGAGGGCTGGGGTGTAGCTCAGATGTAGAATGCCTGTGGGTTCAATCTCTAGTACCACAAAAAAAAAAAAAAGAGAGAGAGAGACAGAGAAAAAGAAATTATTCATAAGCTTAACTAGGCATAGTGGTACATGCCTGTAATCTCAGTTCTTGGGAGGCTGAGACAAGATCTCAAGCTTGCAGCCAGCCTCAACAACTTAGCAAGAATCTCAACAACCTGTTTCTAAATAAAAAATAAAAGGGTCTGGGGGGTGTAGCTTGGAGGTAGAACACCCCTTGGTTCCATCCATAGTACCAAAAAAAAAAAAGAAAGAAATCATAAGCTTGCTGGGCATGGTGGCACACACCTGTAATCTCAGTACTTGGGAGGCTGAGACAGGAGGATCTCAGGAGGACCTGGTTTGAAAAAAAAGCTGGATATGGTGGCAAACACCTGTAATCCTAGTACTTGGGAGGCTGAGACAGGAGGATTGCAGGTTTGAGATCAGTCTCAGCAAAGCTCTCATCAATTTAGTGAGACCCTGTTTCCAAATGAAAAACAAAACAGGGCTTGGGTGTAGCTTGGAGGTAGAATGCCCCTGGGTTCAATTTCCAGTATCACAAAAGCAAAAGCAAAACAAAACAAACAAAAAAAACTAGTTGAACTGGGTGTAGTGGAGCACACCTGTAATCACAGTACTTGGGAGGCAAAGTCAGGAGGATTGCAAATTTGAGGCCAGCCTGGGCAATTCAGTGCAACCCTATCTTAAAAACTAAAAAGGAGCCGGGCGTGGTAGCACACACTTGTAATCCCAGTACTTGGGAGGCTGAGACAGGAGGATCTGGGTTCGCGGCCAGCCTCAGCTAC
>PVJS01065319.1:0-10012 GCA_004027185.1 Glis glis
TTTTTTTTGCAGTACTGGGGATTGAACCCAGGGGTGTTCTACCTCCGCGCTACACCCCCGGCCCTATTTTTTTATCCTTTTTTTGAAACCGGGTCTCACGAAGTTGCGGAGGGCCTCACTAAGTAGAGAGAGAGAGAGAGACAGGGAGAGAGAGAGAGCTGAGGCTGGCCACAAATCCGGATCCTCCAGTCTCCGCCTCCCAAAGTACTGGGATTACAAGCGTGCGCCACCACACCCGGCTGCAAGACTTCTTAAAAAGAAATAATTTGCCGAGTGCCTTGCCCATGCGCCACTTTCAGGTGGCAGTACCATGTGGTGTCACCCAAGCAGATGAGCTGAGGGCCAAGGGTTAAATGGCTTCTTTATTACATATATATTTCTTTTTCTTCTGGGAGAATTGGGATTGTATGAATTATAGGCAGTTTATTGAAAAGACTGCTTTTTACTGCATTGGATAATTGTGTGCCAGGTACAGTTTTATAATTCTTAAGTGATTCTTAAGGCAGGGGCCTCCAACGGGAAACCTGTGGCCTATGGTTTCCAAGCGCTGGAACTGAAGACTCTCTGGAGATCTGGAAGCTTGGTGTTAGCAACAGAAGAGGAAAGGCCATCATCTATTCAGTCTAAATGTAGCATGAGAATTAAAAGGCAGGAAGGGCTGGGCATGGTGGCGCACGCTTGTAATCCCAGTACTTGGGAGGCTGAGACCGGAGGATCCGGGTTCGTAGCTAGCCTCAGCTACTTAGTGAGGCCTCTGCAACTTAGTGAGACTCTGTTTCAAAATAAAGAATAAAAAATAGGGCTGGGGGTGTAGCTTGGAGGTAGAATGCCCCTGGGTTTGATCCCCAGTACCACACACACAAAAAAAAAAAGGCAGGGAGGGGCCTGTTCTATGGAAACGCTTGGGAGTGACTTCTCTAAGAAATACTTTGTGAAAAGCTGACATTTGTAAATCCTCCCTTGATCAAAAAAATAAAAGTGACACCACTTTTTTTTTAATCCCCAAACATAGGCTAAATTTTAAAAAGGGGAAAAAACCCCAGGCGCCGTGGCACATGCCTAATAATCCCAGTGCTCAGGAGGCTGAGACACGAAGTTCACAGGTTTGAGGCCAGCCTCGGCAACTTAGTGAGACCCTGTTTCAAAATAAAAAGGACTGGGGGTATACCTCAGAGGTAGAATGCCCCTGGGTTCAATCCTAGTACCACAAATAAATAAGTAAATGAAAAAATAAAGTAAGTTAAACTTTCATTCCTTGTCACTCTAGAGCTAGTCGTCGTTAAGAACATGAGCGAGGACATTTTTGTCTTTCCCTGGGCTTTGGGTCTACTCAAGAATAGTCACCTACACCTCATTTGCACCCCATGGATTATAATTATGTTGCAGATGCGATGACTGAGAGCGGCCACTTGGATTATATACACTTGCCTTTTAATGCCAGCTCTACTGCTTTCCAGCTGCACCTGCTCAGGCAAATGAATTAATGCCTGAGCTTCAGCCTCATTACCTGTAAGATGGAAACACAATAGTCATCTCTCAGGTCCTTGTGAGGCTGCACTGGTGTGACGCACGTTAAATACTTGGCCCTGAGCCACACAGTAGGCCCTTAAGAGTGGCTTAGCTACAATGGTGACAATGACCTAGAGGCTTCCTAAATACAGGCCTAGTGAGCTGAGCACTCCGGAGGTGGAGGTGCTAGGTTCTCAGTACCCCTGGGATATGACAGATGATTTGAAAACCCCCCACTAGGAATGAAATAAATCGGCCAGGTGCAATGGCGCATGCCTGTAATCCCAGTACATGGGAGGCTGAGACAGGAGGATCGCAGGTTCGCGGCCAGCCTCAGCAACTTGGCAAGACTCTCAGAAACTTAGTGAGACCCTGTTTCAAAATAAAAAATAAAAATGGCTATAGGTGTATCTAGGGGAGAGAATGCTCCTGGGGTTCAATCTCCAGTACCAATAAATAAATAAATCCCCAGTACCAATAAATAAATAAATATGAATGAAATAAATTGCAACCACAGTAATAAGCATTGCCTCAAAGTGAGGGCAGTTGGGAGGAGAAAAAGCAGTGCTTTGCTAAATAATTCTTTGAAGGTGCCTATAAATACTGATTTTCATTTACATCACCTCCTGCAACACCTCTAGTTTACAGATTGACTGCTTATTAGAACATCTCTTACCCTTGTGGTTTCCAATATTAAAATACTTTCTTGGATTGGGGCTCAGTGGTAGAGCGCTTGCCTAGCATTCACGAGGTCCCAGGTTCTGGAAAAAAGAAAGAGAATCCTAAAATAATTTCTTCTTTCCTGGTTTGATCTTGGAGTGTTCTTCCTTAAATAGATACCACTCCTGATCTCCCACCATCCACCTGAGAGTGCAGCCAACCCAACAAGACTCAAGCTGCTCTTCAGTTCTGCCCCTCCCCCATTCCACATCATCATTCCATTAAATCACCAGTAATCATTTCACCCCACTGGGAATTTGCAGTCAGTATATATCTTTGCAGTAACTTAGGTCTCTCTCTCTCTCTCTCTCTCTCTCTCTTCCTCCCTCCCTCCCTCCCTCCCTCCCTCCCTCCCTCTCTTCCTCCCTCCCTCCCTCTCTCCCTCCTTCTCTGTAGTTCCACATCCCAAATTCCTGTTTATCCCTTTGTAGGCAAGGGTTTATTTTGGTAGTGTAATTTTATCTCCCTTGGTCAGGACATGGAAGTCTTCTATTCTACTTCTGGAAGCGTCTGATCTGTAACTGGGTGAACTGGCAGCCACTTTGCCCTGGGTGTCTGCCTAAATACACAGCACATTCTGCCGTCACCAGTCATGGTATATTAATAACTTACTTGTATCTAGTAAAATCCATTAACTCATGTCTCTACCGATTTCCCTACCCCACCCATGCTCTTGCCTAAATATATCTAGAAACTTAAATTAGTGTAGGTCCTTTTTAGAGGAAGGAGACAAGATAAGCCATTTTCACATTGGTAAGATGTGTGATTCTACTTACACATCTTAATGCACCAGGCATTAAGTGCAACACCACTGAGACAGTTCTTTGAAGCTAACCCCCATATGACAGTAAAACGTTTTAAAGATTGGACTAGCAAGACTCCAATACCAATGAGTTGTGACATTGATCAAGCTTTAAAATAGGGGAGGGGCTTCCTATTTATTCCAGACTGTAGCTTCTGTCACGTGGAGAAGACGGAACAGAATGAAGAGAGATTGAGAGACAGGCTTTGCGTCCACGAGACCTACATCCACATCTTGGCTCCTCTACTTCCTCCTGGGCATTTTGGGAAAGTTCTCCGGATCCTCTGAGTCCAGATCTCTGCAGAATGGGAGGCATACTTTTCAGGGATGTTTTGAAGATGAGGAACAAGTACGTGCTGTAACTGCCACTTGAGGTGCCTATTAAACGGTAGTTGTTATGTGTGGTTATGATGGTAGAGGATTTATTTTTTAATCTAGATACATACATCTGTTTGAAAATTCACTGTAACTCCCTTCAAATTCAAAAATATTAAAAGTTGTATAGTGTGACAGTTATACTTCAATAAGTCTGTTAATTATTTTAATTTTATAAATGCAATCAGCCAAGCATGGTGGCATACACCTGTAATCCCAGCACTTGGGAGGCTGAGAAAGGAGGATCACAGGTCATGACCAATTTCAGCAATTTAGCCAGACTCTGTTTCAAAACATAAAATAAAAAGGGCTGAGGGTATAGCTCAGAGGCAGAATGCCCTTGGGTTCAATTCCCAGTACCAAAAAAAAAAAGTGGAATCTATGAAATTCCCTTAGAAAATATGAAAATGATTTTCAAACTGCACAATCTCAGTGCCTATGTTGTAGGTGACTAATAAAAATTGATTAATGGGCTTCATCTATTGTTTTTTTCATGACAACATGAGTCTAAGACCTCCCTTATGTAGTCTGCCCTTAATCCAGACATTAATTACTACATTTGTATTATAAGATTATTATGATATCCATATTTTGCACTGGAAAATAATTTGAAGTTCATGGAGAAGTACATCCTCGTGCTTTGATAAATGGGTATAATTAGTTCCCAAAATTTTGCTCATAAGCCAAAACCAGTGTCATCCATCATTAAGTATTCCCATTAAAATTAATGTAAAAACTTCAGTGTTTCTCTTAATGGAATAATTAACAAAGAAGAGTGCCTCATTAAATAATGTTGGAGGTCCCCAAGGCTCTGTTCTGACTGCCCTTCTCTCCCCTGTCCACCCACTTGCCCAATGTGACCTCCACTTCTCCAAACAACCCAAGGCTTTGAATGCCTCCCATGCACCACCGATTTCCAGATGCATCTCCAGCCAGGACGTCTCTCAGGCACTCAGACATCTAACCTAATGTCTCCTCGTGGGTGTCATGTCAAACTCAGCACAGGCAAAACTGAACTCATGATCCCCATGCAGCCCCCACCCACCATTTCCCATTCTTGGTCCCCCAAGACCACCATCATTCGTCTAGTTGCTAAAGCCAGAAATAGTTTCTCCTAACACGTCAATGCCATCAATAAACTCCATCACCTCTGCCCTTGGCGCACCCTTGGTCTGTCCATTTCTTTTTTTTTTCTTTTTTTTTTTTCTGGTGCTGGGGATTGAACCCAGGGGCATTCTACCTCTGAGCTACACCCCCAACCATATTTTTAGTCTTTATTTTGAAACAGAATCTCACTAAGTTCCAGAGGGCCTCACTATAAATAGCTGAGGCTGGCCGCAAACCTGCGATCCTCCTGTCTCAGCCTCCCAAGTACTGGGATTACAAGCATGTACCACCACACCTGGCTTGGTCTGTCCATTTCTTTTCGTCTCTTCTCCTTCCACCCTTGCTGAAGGCATCGCCATCTCTTCCTAGACTACTGCCATAGCCTCCTGGCTGGTCTCCTGCAACCATTCTTGCCCCTGCTACAGTCATTTCTCTGTGTGACCTTCTAGACAGTCTTAAATGCAAATCAGTTTACATTACTTCCCAGAATGAAATCTTGCTGCGGCTTTCCATGGCACTTAGGATAAAATCCAGACTCCTTCCTATGGCTCAGAAAGCCCTGCCTCAGTGGTCCTAGGGAGTACTTGGATTTTAGGGGAGATTTTTTATTGTCATAATTATTGGGAAGGGGGGCTGCTACTGGCATTTAGCAAGCAGGCTAGAGAAGGCAAGATGTCCCACAGTTGTAGGATTGTCCTTCATTCTGCCTGTTGGTCATTATCTAAGCCTGGGCCCTGGTTCAATATTATAAATCAAATGAAAAGTACTGGCAGGGGATTTTCCAGGAATGCAACTACTGTGTCGGTGCAAAATATATATTTGTTTTGTTCTAAACTTTATCTCCAAATGTTTGCCATTTCAGAGAATTGCCTAATTCATCCTTAGAGAAGGCACTGGCTATGAGTCACTGTTGCAACCTCCACACGCACACTGATTCTACCTACACCGGTGATCATCTGATTCCTTCTCCTCTTTTTTTTTTCTTTTTTTTTGGTAATAGGGATTGAATCCAGGGGCATTCTACCTCCAAACTACACCCCCACCCCTTTTTTACTCTTTATTTTTATTTTTATTTTGAAATGGTCTTGTTAGGTTGCTAAGGCTGGCCTTGAACCTGTGGTCCTCCTATCTCAGCCTTCCAAGAACAGGGATGACCGGTATGTGCCACCACGCCTGGCTTCATCTGATTACATCTGATGTCATCTAGTGGAGTCATGCCTGAGCATTTACATGTGGAAATGCTCAGTACTTGATTATAAACTGCTTTTTAAAATTATTCCTTTAACCAAAATGAATGGTTGATTCATTCTTAATACCAGTTCAGGCTTATGAGCAAAAGTTTTAGGCTAATTATATTCATCCATTGAGAGATACAGGTACAGGTGATTTCCCAAACCATAGAGTATGGTGGTTACAACACTCTTAGGACAAAATAGTAACTAATATGTCCTCAAGAAAAACTGCATATGAACCCATCGGTTAGCCACCTACAAGCTAGGACTGGAGTTTCCGCTTTAATAATATCACCTTTGTATTTCCTAGAGCAACTACGTGGCCTTCGCCTTCTTAATGTTTATAAATTTAAAAGCAAGGTGAAAATAGCATATTGTGCAGAAAATTCATTTTAGGGCAGTAGAAGGGGTACCACAAAGTATTTTGCTTTAAGAAGGCATCAGTACTGGACTTGGTGGCGCATGTCTGTATTCCCAGTACTTGGGAGGCTGAGACAGGAGGATCACAGGTTCAAGGCTAGCCTCAGCAATTTAGCGAGACCCTGTTTAAAAATAAATAGGGCTGGGGGTGTGGCTTGAGGGTAGAATGCCCCCTGGGTTCAATGCCCAGTACCAAAAAAGAAAAAAAGGTATTGGGCACCCTGGGTTCAAAAGCCACTGTCCCGGGGGCTCTGGCTCCTGCTTATCTCTTCCATCTTGCTTCTTCACACCCAAACACACATCTTCAAACACAACAAAGCAGTTCTACCTGAAGGCTTTTGCACCGTCTGCTTATTCCCTCCTCCTGCCAAGCTCCCGCCGACCACTGGCACAGCCGGCTCCTTGCTGAGGATCCCCCGCTCCACCCTCGCTGGCTGATCAGCTGTAGTGGTTCTGTGGCATTCTGTCTCACATCACCCACTCCAATTCCTTGATCACTTGTCACCCTATCAAAGACCTTATAATTCCAGTATTTGGGAAGCTGAGACAGGAGGATCGCAGGTTCGCGGCCAGTCTCAGCTACTTAGTGAGGCCCTCCACAACTTAGTGAGACCCTGTTTCAAAATAAAAAATAGGGCTGGGGGTGTAGCCCAGAGTTAGAATGCCCCTGGGTTCAATCCCCAGTACTGCAAAAAAAAAAAAAAGAACAACAACAACAACTGACTACATGACCTTTCCCGTGTCCACTTCCTGCCCCAGATGGAATCCCCCCCCCCTTTGTGGTCCCACAGCACAGCACTCTTAAGACACAGCATCTCAGGCAGTGAGCATTCCCAGCCTGATTTCCTACTCACAGTCCCCCACTCCACCAGCTGCTGTTTGAATCCAGGACTATATCTCATTTCTCTTAGGATCCTCAGTGCTACTCATGAGATCAGAATATGATAAGCACTCAAAAAATGTTTGTCTCAATGAATAAATTAACTTACCTAAAGCTTAACAACTCTTTCTGCTTGGCTAAATGGATATCCCAGAAACTGCTACTTTAAATCTGATTTTTTGGAGGGGCACTCTACCTCTGAGCTACACCTCCAATCCTATTTTTTTAAATCTTGAAACAGGGTCTTTCTAAGTTGCTGACGGTCTCACTAAGTTGCTGAGTCTGGCCTCGAACCTGCAATCCTTCTGTCTCAACCTCCCAAGTACTAGGATTATAGGTGTGTGCCATCACACCCATCTTAAATCTGATTTTTATCCTTTTAGAGTTGAGCATGACTCAGTTTTTCCATAGCAAAGACAAGTACCAAAAAAAAAAAAAAAGACAATCAGTCTGAATGTGTAACCTGAACTTTCCCAAAAATCCCTGGAATATTTGGTTCTATCTCTGTAGAGTACTGTTGAGCAAAAACACAGGTAATATGTGAAGGCAGGTGAACAATTATGCTCATGCAACTCAGCAGAATTTTATCAAGGATATTTGGAACCATAACACTGCAGGGGAGTTTCCAAAAGACTGGAGCATATGGCCCAGTCTAGCTCACAATTAATCTAGGGTGGCCCAGCATGCATGCAGAGGAGAGAGCATGAGGGACCCTGCAGATCATGTCACCCAGTGGCCCTTGGATCATCCATGTGTGTTGTTAGGGTCAGGGGTGAGACCCTGAAACTGCATGTAAAACATCTTATATATGTACTAATGTGTATTTCCCTGAAAGGGTGGGGGCGGGTGGGCTCATAACTTGCATTAAATTCTCAAAATCCTCTGAGACCAACAAAAGATCAAGATCTAGCCCAATATCCACCCGCTCCTCCTTATGAAGAGAACTGAGGTCCGAGGTCAGGACATTTGTTTAAAGCCTCAGAGCACCTGAGCATGTGTCTGTGTCTAGAACCCGGTCTCCAAAGATCTTTCCACTCCTTAGCCATGTTCTCATTCCACCAAAGATGCCTGATAACCCAGATGTGGAGGCGCACGCCTGGAATCCCAGTTCTTGGGAAGCTGAGACAGGAGGATTGCAGGTTCCAAACCAGCCTCAGCAATAGTGAGACTCTCAGCAATCTAGCAAGACCCTGTTTCAAAAAATAAATAAATAAATAAAGGGCGGGGGGTGTAGCTCGGAGGTAGAATGCCCCTGAGTTCAATCCCCAGTACCACAAAACAACAACAACAACAATAAAAGCCCAATGCCTACGGTTATTCCTTTGGAAACATTGGAAAGGCGTCTTAGATTTGATGGCAGCATTCCATTTATCCTAAGTTAAATGCAATTTCAAAGGGTACCACTTTAAAACCAGGGGCAAATAATATGCTTATAACATTTGATGTCTGTTTCACACCAGATAATGTAACTGTACTTTGATACTTTTACTCCCTACACACACACACACACACACACACACACACGCACACACGCACACGTGCACACACGCACACACGCACACACTTTGGATACATTTTAAAATTCCTTTTAAATTTGTACCACAGGTCAGAATGTAAATTTTATAATAGAATTACTGTGCTGCATTTGAGCTTTTAAAATTGCAATTTCATAGGCTCTTCGTTTCTAAAATAGTGATGACTTGCTTTATTTATACATGAGCCACGGTATTTAACTCTTCTAAAGGGACTGTGCATTTTATTACTTGGTTTTCTCTGTAGGAAATGCCAATCAGAAGCTCCCTGGGAAATTCTTGTTTATCTCCATTTGTATGCTTTTAGAAAAAGAGGCATCCCTGCTTCTTCGTTTGGCGGGGTGGGGGGTTTGTGTTTCTGTTGCTCATGGAATATGCATGTATTTATTTATTTATTTATTTATTTATTTATTTATTTATATCTATTGTGGTAGAATGCCCCTGAATTATTGAATTCTTGAATTCAGAAGCATTCTAGCTCTGAGCAACACCCCCAGCCCTTTTTATCTCTTATTTTGAAACAGGGTCTCCCTAAGTTGCTGAGGGTCTCGCTAAATTACTGAGACTGGCTTGGAACTGGGGTCCTCTTGTCTCAGCCTTCCAAGTACTGGGACTACAGGTGTGACCACCACACCTGGCTACGCCCCTCTGTAGGACTGCTGCTTTGATGCAATTGCTATTAGAAGTGACAAGAACAGTCAATCATCCTGTACCCATTTTCTTGGCTTCTAGACAACGCTGAAGGAAAACAGGAAGCTCTTCCCAGGTTGCAAACTGCCTACAGTGATTCTACTTAAAACTTGGTTTTCTTGCTGAAAGGTTTCACTGAGAGTGCTCAAACGGGACAAGGGAGGGGAAAGGCTCCCAGCCGCAAAGACCTCAAGGAGATTTGTCACTATGGTCAGAAAAGGGGGGAGAATCCTCCTCTCTAGAATTCCTTGGGGGGGGGGATTATGAAGGAGGAAAGGTCAGAAGGAAAAAAAAATAGGAGCATTATGCAAATCTAGTAAAATAAAGCATTAGCATTATGCACATAGGACAGACAAATGTATGTAAATTGCAAATGCAGCAGAGAATCAAACCAGTAGGGCTGACCCCAAAAGAGGCACGAAAACCCTGGCCTGGGACAGACACAAGAAAGGAGAGGAAAAAAGAGGAGGGTTAAGAGATGATTACAGGCCAGACGTGGTGGTGCACGATTCTAATCCTAGTACTTGGGAGGCTGAGACCGGAGGATCCGGGTTCGCGGCCAGCCTCATCTACTTAGTGAGGCCCTCCGCAACTTCATGAGACCTGGTTTCAAAAATAAAGTATAAAAAATAGGGCTGGGGGTGTAGCTCGGAGGTAGAACGCCCCTGGGTTCAATCCGGAACCACACACACAAAAAAAGAGATGATTATAGGAAGGGAGAGGAGGAGAATGAGGAGGAGGAGGA
>PVJS01065320.1:0-10012 GCA_004027185.1 Glis glis
GGCCCTATTTTTTATACTTTATTTTGAAACCAGGTCTCACGAAGTTGCAGAGGGCCTCACTAAGTAGAGAGAGAGAGAGAGACAGACAGACAGGGAGAGAGAGAGAGAGAGAGCTGAGGCTGGCCGCGAACCCGGATCCTCCGGTCTCTGCCTCCCAAAGTACTGGGATTACAAGCGTGCGTCACCACGCCCGGCTAAGACAGATTCTTACTAAGTTGCCATAGCTGGCCTCACACTAGCAATCCTCCTGCCTCAGCCTCCCAAGTAGATGGGGCACTGTCAGGGATTGTCTTTTATGGAATGGAAGAAGTGAAGTGAGTGGCTTCTTTATGCTTTTAATGGTGCTTTGTAATTATACATCATAGTAGATTCAAAGCGATACATTCATAAACGCACACATCACACCCAGCAAAGGCTGATATGCCTTTTCACTATAAGGAAAGGCACTTTTAGTTGCTTTTGCAGAACATACATTTTGAGTCATTTGGATCCATAATGTGCATGTTTTATTACAATATGAACCTTGCATTCTCTAAAATATCATTACATATATTGCTTGACTTACGAAGCTGTGAGTTCGACTGTGTAGATGTTACTCTCCCCATGTTATGGATGAAGAAGCAGGCCCAGATAGTGTGTCCTGTGTCTTGTCCAAAGTCACACTTCGTGAGTTAATCATGGGTCCATGTTTTCCGATTCCCAGTGTGCCACATACTTGTCCATACCAGATTCTTTTTTTAAGCAGTGACAGATGTTTCAAAGAAGATTTGGGAGCCACTTTTTCTTACTGTGGAACCTGAAAAGTTAACTGGGAATCCAAACAGTGGCAGTGACCATGGCTTCCCTCAGCTGGGTCTCTGTCAGGGGTGTAACTTGGAGGTAGAATACCCCTGGGTTCAATCCTCAGTACCAGTTAAAAAAAAATGGGAGCCGGGTGTAGTGGCGCACACTTGTAATCCCAGTACTGGGGGTGTAGCTCGGAGGTAGAATGCCCCTGGGTTCAGTCCCCAGTACCGCAAAAAAAAAAAAAAAAAATGGGAGAGACTTGTGTGTCCACTGCACACCTGTGGTACTGAAAATAGGGGCACCATTGAGATCCTGAGGAGACAGTGAAATAAGAGAGCAAATCATTTAGAGAAAGCCCTGAAGCCGGGCGTGGTGGCGCATGCTTGCAATCCCAGTACTTGGGAGGCAGAGATGGGAGGATCCGGGTTCGTGGCCAGCCTCAGCTACTTAGGCACTTCGGAACTTTGTGAGACCTGGTTTCAAAATAAAGGATAAAAAATAGGGCTGGGGGTGGAGCTCGGAGGTAGAACGCCCCTGGGTTCAATCCCCGGTACTGCAAAAAAAAAAAAAAAAAAAAAGAAAGCCCGGATGGGATCCATTTCCAAAAAGGCATTTAGTACAGCACGTATCTCAAAATCAGCTGAAGGAACATTCAGATGTCACCATGAAAGGATGTTTTCTCCTGAATGAACACTCGTAATGTAGATGAAACTTACTGACTAAAATTAGAAGTAATGGTAAGGTAAGGGGAATCAGAATGTAGTAACTGACCTCTAACTTGGCAGCTGGAAGTCTTAGCTACTTGTGGGAAGGAGTCCTTTGTTAAACTTGGACAAGTTGTTCCTTTAAATGTGCCCCATTTCCTAAAGTATTGGATTTCTGTACCTTTGTTCAGCAATAGCAGCCGAGGCTGTGGCTTAAACATTTCCTTCTCTTTTGCCATTTGGAGAAGGCATGCATCCTCAGGGTTACAGCTCATCAGGAAGGCTATATGTGGATGCATTCACGACTCCTGGCTATTTCAGAGCTACTGGTTTTTTTTTTTTGTGTGTGTGTGTGTGTGTGTGTGTGTGTGTGTGTGTCACTGGGGATTGGACCCAGGGGCATTCTATCTCCAACCTCCAGCTCCAGCCATATTTTATTTTTATTTTGAAACAGGGTCTTGCTAGGTTAATGAGAGTCTCACTATTTGCTGAGGCTGTCCTGGAACCTGCAATCCTCCTGTCTCAGCTTCCCAGGTGTGCGCCACCATGCCCGGCTAGGGCTAATTTGTTTTAAGCTATGGGTGATACAGATAGAAGCAGAACTTTATTATTATTATTATCATTATGATTATTATTATTATTTTTTTTGCGGTACTGGGGATTGAACCCAGGGGCATTCTACCTCCGAGCTACACCCCCAGCCCTATTTTTTATTCTTTATTTTGAATCAGGGTCTCACTAAGTTGAGGAGGGCCTCACCAAGTAGCTGAGGCTGGCCTTGAACCTGCGATCCTCCTGTCTCAGCCTCCCAAGTACTGGGATTACAAGCGTGCACCACACGCCCGGCTGAAGCAGAACTTTAAAATGTAAACGTTTAGTCTCATTTGGGCACAGCCGAATGTGTGTCCCAGCTTCGTCCTTGTGATTTTAACTTCTGGCTTGTCTCCTAAAAACTAAAAAATGAGCTCTTTGGTTCATATTTTCAGTGGATGTGGTTTGCAGAAATCGTAAATAAAAGTAACTTATGTGGAACAGAGCATTTTAACAAATAAGGTGAGAGTTACTCCCTTTGTTCCTTAAATTCTTTTGGTTCACAAACTGGGAACGAAATCTGTGCTTTACATAAAGCCCCTTCATGCCCAAGGTTTTTGAGTGGACTACAGAGGAATTAGTGTTGACACCAGTGACTGTCACCTGCCGGGCACCCGTCTGGCATCCGCCCTGTGGCCTCTGCCACTGTTTGACATCATTGCAGGAATTGGCCTGTACTGATAATGTTGCTGAGGCCTCTTTTTTTTTTTTTAGTACTGGGGATTGAACTCGGGGGCGTTATACCTTTTTTATACTTTTATTGGTGCATTATAGTCTCGTATCACAATGTAATACATAGTGATGATGACATACGTGCACACAGCACTTGTTGGGCTTTCCCCTGGAGGGGCCTTCTACCTCTGAGCTGTACCCCAGCCCTATTTTATTTTTTATTTTGAAACAGGGTCTCACTAAGTTGTGGAGGCCCTCACTAAGTTGCTGAGACTGGCTTTGAACCTGTGATCCCCTGTCTCAGCCTCTCAAGTCCTGGGATTACAGGTGTGTGCCACCACGGCCTCTGAGGCTTCTTTGAACACCTCTGAGAGCCGGGCGTGGTGGCGCAGGCTTGTAATCCCAGTACCTGAGAGACTGAGACAGGAGGATCAGAGGTTTGAAGCCAGCCTCAGCAATTTAGCGAGGCTCTCAACAATTTAGTGAGACTCTGTTTGCAGATAAAAAATTAAAAGGGCTGAGGGTGTAGCTCAGAGGAGAATGCCATTGGGTTCAATTCCCAGCAACACACATACGCGCGCGCGCACACACACGCACGTACGCATCTCTTGAGCCAGGTATGGTAGTAGACACCTGTAATCCCAGTACGTGGGAGGCTGAGACAGGAGGATTGCAGATTCAAGACCAGCCTCTGCAACTTACTGAGACCCTGTTTCAAGCAAGGCAAGGCTGGGCGGGCAAACTGGAAGTGTAGCTAAGGGGTAGAATTCCCCAAATTGCAATCCTCAGTACCAAACAAAAGAAAACAAAACACCTGTGCTCCAGCTGGGGCTGCCCTGTTTCCATAACAACAGCTCTCAGTGGTGCTGGGGTGGTCAGCAGTATCAGAAGAAGGGACTTTCCATAAATAGAGGCCACTTAACTCTGGGTGTCTACTTTTGGTCGATATCATCAGGGCCTCTGTTTAGGGCTCATCAGATACAGTGGCCCTTGTCAATGTTTCTGGTCTCTTGAAGATTCTCTTTCTTACCAAATGATGCTGAATAGTTCTTTATTCATATCTCTTTGTATCATTCTTATCTTAGAGTTACTAGTATTTCTTACATGTATTCCTTACAAGCTCATTAAAGACATGTCCCCTATCTAGTGATTCTAGTGATCTTTTTCTTTTTTTCCTTTTTTTTTTTGTGTGTGTGGTACTGGGGATTAAAGATACCTCTGAGCTACACCCCCAGCCCTATTTTTTTTTTTTTAATTTTGAAACAGGGTCTCACTGAGTTGCAGAGAGCCTCACCAAGGTTGCTGAGGCTGGCCTTGAACCTACACTCCTCCTGTTTTAGCCTTCCAGGTACTGTGATTACAGGCGTGCACCACTGCGCTCAGCTCTAGTGATCTTTTTCTTCAGGTTCTTGCACAGTACATTTGATAGGCATTCACTCCTTTTGTGTGTGTGTGGTATTGGGGAGTGAACCCAGGGGCATTCTACTTTTGAGCTACCCCCCAGCCCTTTTTTTTTTTTGGTGGTACTGGGGATTGAACCCAGGGACATTCTACCTCTGAGCTACACCCCTAGCCCTATTTTATTTTTTTTATTTTGAAACAGGGTCTCTCTAGGTTGATGAGAATCTCACTATTTGCTGAGGCTGTCTTTGAACCTGTGATCCTCCTGTCTCAGCCTCCCAAGTACTGGGATTATAGGTATGCACCACCACACCAGGCTGCGCATTCACTTTTTTTTTGTGTGTGTGTGTGGTACCGGGGATTGAACCCAGGGGCGTTCTACCTCCGTGCTACACCCCCGGCCCTATTTTTTATACTTTAGTTTGAAACCGGGTCTCACGAAGTTGCGGAGGGCCTCACTAAGTAGAGAGAGAGAGCGAGTGAGCTGAGGCTGGCCGCAAACCCGGATCCTCTGGTCTCTGCCTCCCAAAGTACTGGGATTACAAGCGTGCGCCACCACGCCCGGCGTGCATTCACTTTTTATTGAAGAAAGGAACAAAAGATTTAAACTTTTTCTGGAGCATGCTTGATTTTCAGTATGGTTTGAAGGTGCCATCCCCCTCAACCATCAGCCATTCTTCTGAGTATGCCTGCAGATACCAAACTTTACTGCTTATTTGCAAAACTCTTTTACAAAAAGATGGGTCAACAACTTTGACTCTTGGAGGGATAGTCTCATGAAAAATACTGCATTCTATCTGAAATATCTGGGAATAATATTAGTAGTTGTCACTTAGTGAGCCCCTTCTATGAGCATTCTGATTTATATTCTTAGGACTGTCTTGGGTTTTTTTTTTTTTTTGCGGAACTGGGGTTTGAACCCAGGGGCATTCTACCTCCGAGCTACACCCCCAGCCCTATTTTTTATTCTTTATATTGAAACGGGGTCTCACTAAATTGCAGAGGGCCTCACTAGGTTGCTGAGGCTGGCTGCGAACCTGCAATCCTCCTGTCTCAGCCTCCCAAGTACTGGGATTACAAGCATGTGCCACCACGCCCGGCTTCTCTCTTGGTTATAAAGACCAAAATCCCAATTTAAACTGTCATAAGCAAAAAGGGGGATTATTTGGAACAATGCTGTTGTGTCTTATTTTGAAGGAAGCTGAACAGTCTCACCGTAGGAAGAGTAGCATCTCAGTTGGGCTCGTCAAACCACTGAAGCCAGGTCTGGGGTGCAGTGTGTCATTTGTCTGTGTCACTCTGTGTTGGCTGCATCTTCCTTGAGACCAGCCTCCTCTCTTTTACTAGGAAGACTTTTTGGTCTTTAACTCAGCCTCCCATCTTGGGGCTCCCCCCACCAGTGAGATGAACCCTCTTTCCCAATTTCAGTTCTGAAAAAAATCACGGGAAAACTTGGATTGTTCCAGCTTGGGCCTCATCTTCCTGTTGGACAGCGGACTCTTAAGAACACAGTGAGAAAAGGGTCCCAGGAATCCAAAGGTGGACTACCTAACTCTGTGTTCCTTCCTAACAAAATGTCTTTGAGATAGGTAGTGGTATTTCTGTTCTGGAAAGTATGATACTATCCCTCTTAGAGAGTTAGTGGCTTGGCGGAGGACACACAGCTAAGTGGCAAGGCCAAGCCTCAAATCCCAGTCTGTTGGTGCAGAAACTCTTGCTTTCAACCAATATAATGTGTTGCTTTTCCATGCAATAGAAAAGAAGGGATAACCAGCAAATAGATATAAAGGTGCAAAACAGAAATGATAGTAGAGTGGTGGGAAGATCTTCATTTTCTTCCCAGTAACCTTGGATATTAGCAGTTGTTTTTTCAAAGAACAGTCTAAAGCTATACCAACCAGTTCTTCTGAAAATAAGCAACCTTTCCTCCTTCCTGCGGTGGAAGCAAAATAGGATCTCAGTTTAAATCTCTGAAAGACCACATGTGGGCTCACAGGATAAAGGCAACAGAATTTTCTGAAAGATGTATTAGATGTATCTTAGGGCCTGAGGGGATGTTTATTTCTTAAAGCATTTCCATTGGATCAGAGCCCCTCTACTTATACAGGTGACAGACAGCAGGTCTGCAGAAAAGAAAGAAAGAAAGAAAAAAGTCTGTGCCAGATCCCATACTGCTTATCTTCTGAGCACATAACATTGTATGGCTTTGGGAGCCTGCTCAGTCTCCTTCAGGAAGCAAGGAAAATTTGGAGTAACGGTTACACTTAATGATGCACAGAAATATACCGACATTGTAATTGGTTTTGCTGAGTCTTGGAGGCTGGCTCAGTGGGTTGCTTTGCATCTCCTGATTACAGACTTTGCCTTACTAAAGGGGGCCGCTACAGGAACTGCCGCCTAATGACACCCTCAGATGCAGGCTGCAGCCGCGCTTCAGTGCTCAGGCCAGGGACTCCTGGTAGAGCGAGAAACTCGAGGTGGATTGAAAGCAGACATTTTGGGGCAGTTAGTTCTGTTTTTAATCCATGTCCAGCTTAGAATGGAAAAGTAGCCACACTTTATTTTAAAGAGCATCTAGGGACAGGGCCAGAATCTTTTTTTTTAGCACATTTTTGATTACTCAGGTAGTAAAAGTATTTTAGTATTTTTCAAAATATAGAATCTTATTTTAGGCCCTGTGATTCTTTCAATTACAAAATGCTCTTCTGTCTGTGTTATTGATTTGTACAGGTTGGATATCAAATATTAGGGTATGTGTTGACAATGGATTTGCTTGATAGAGTGAATACTCCAGAGGAACCTTTTTGACTCTGGAAAATGAATTATATTAAATTTCGCCACGTTTAGTACATTATTAGAACAAGCAAAAGTATTCCAGCCTGAAGAAATCTGGCAGACTGTTTATCTTTCTTGAAGTCTCTGAAATGTAAGATTGTGTGAGTCTTTCTTGTTTTCTGGAAGAAAAAGTGGTACCTGCAGTGGAGACAGTTCTGGTAGGATGCCATGGATAGGAACCCTTTCTTTGAGGAAGGATCTTGCACACTTCTCCAGACTTAGACCTAAGTATAGACTTTAGTCCTTTTGCCTTCCTGGCTGAATGTCACGGGTTGTGGGCTGTTTGGCTATAATCCCACCAGCATGTCACTATAACACGGCATGACCTGTAGCATCACAGAATTCCGTGCAAGTCAGTCCTTTCTGGAAGTCAGTTGCTTGCAGGGCCTCTGGTGCTTTTCCACATCAAGACCCAAAAGTTTTTAGATGCCTCCAGTGGGTGTAGAATGTTCTGATCCCCTTGCAGCATCTTGGGCATTGGACTCTGACTGGCGTCCAGTAGATAATATCGATAGAAAGCGTGATGCTGCGATTTTGAACTACTGCTTGGAATTGTGCCTGAAGTTGGGATGGTGGGTGTCAGCACGCCTCATTCAGAGCAGTATCTTAACACTGCCACTTGTGTATATGCCCCGTGATATTTGTAATCAGTTGGCAAAGATTTGTTGAATTCCACCTGTGCTCTAGGTTTGGCCAGATGCTCTAGGTAAGGTGACCATAGAGCTTATCACCAGATTCACTTTTGAGAGTGAGAGGGAGCTGTTAGTAATTATACTGAGACAGTAGCCATCCACTGAGACTGTCCTGGGTAGACTGGAATGGATGATTGTCATAACTATTGGGCATATGAGAAAGCACACTCCGAAGGATATGTGTAAACCTGTTAGACATACATGAACAATTCAAGAACATTATTTCCATAATTATTCCATTACCCCTCCTGCAGTCAGTGTCTCCCCTTTTACTGAATCATTTATATATAAACAGATATCTCTTATCTTTAAAAATCCCCCCTTCACCCTAGCTATTATCCCATTTTCTTATCCTCTCATAGCAAAAACTTATTAAAAAAACTGTCTATATTAGGCATCAGCAAGCTTTTTCTGTTAAGGGCCATATAGAAAATTTTCAGTCTCTGTGGACCATATGGTGTCTGTTGCATCTATTCCTTGCTGTCATTATGTGGTGAAAAGCATCCATAGATGATGCCTGAATGGATGGGTTAGGTTGTATTCCCCAAAAGACCCTGTTATTTACAAAAACAGGTGCCAGACGGGATTTGGCCCCTGGGCCATCAGCTGCATCCCCTGCTCTGTCTCACGGTCCCCACTTCATCTTGTTGTCACTGTCCAGTTCTCCCCACCCCCACTCCGCTGGAACTGCTCTTGTCAAGGTCATCAGCGACGTCCTTATTGTTGAGGTCAGTGGCAATTCTCTATCTTAATCTTACATGGATCTTCCATAATGTAAGACACGATTGCTCTTCTCCTTCAAACATTTTTGTTTGGCTTCTGTGACATCACAGTCCTTGTTTTTTTCTCATGCTGCTGGTGGTTTTCTCTTGCATTTTTGCTCCCTCTTTTTCTTCTAGACTTATGAATAATGCCCAAGGGCTCAGTCCCGGGCCCTCCTCTCCTCTCCTTTCCATTCTTCTCCTCCCCTCTCCTCCCCTGCCCTCCTTGGTGTATGGGACATATTCAGTACATAATTGTTGGATGATTGAAGGAGTGAATGAAATGCTGACTGACATGGCTGGCACTCCAGCTGCCAAGGAATTCAGAGCAACGGTTCAGCTGCAGGTCGTCTTCAGTCACAGGACAGTGAAGAGCACGTGTTCTACATGTGTGTAGCTTCAGCACACCCCCAACTCCCTCCTATTGCTATCTCAGCTTGCAAGAGATACTGTGGGTCATAATAGTTTTAATTCAATTCATCTTTGTAGGGTTTTCTTTTCCCTTCCTTCCTCTTCTCTTCTTTCTTCTCTCTCTCTCTCTCTTTTCCTAGTTTGGTACTTGGGATTGAACCCAGGGGCATTCTACCTCTGAGCTACACCCCCAGCCCTTTTTATTTATTTAATTTTAATTTTTTGTGGTAGTGAGAACTAAACCCATCAGGATTCTACCTCCAAGCTGTACCCCCAGCTCTTTTTAAATTTTTTGTTTTGAAACAGGGTCTTGCTAGGTTGCTGAGAGTCTTGCTAAGTTGCTGAGGCTGGTCTCAGATCTATGATCCTCCTGTCTTAGTCTTCCAAGTACTGGGATTACAAGCATGTGCCACCTTGCCTGGCTTCTTTGTGGGTTTTGTGTGTGTGTGTGTGGGGTGGTACTGGTGATTAAACCCAGAGGCATTCTGTTTCTGAGCTATACCCCCAGCCGTTTTTATTTAATTTTTTTGTTTTGAAACAGGATTCACTAGGTTGATGAGAGTCTCACTAAGTTGCTGAGGCTGTCCTTGAACCTGCGATACTCCTGTTTCAGCCTCCCAAGTCTGGGATTAAGGTGTGTGCCACCATGCCCAGC
The DNA here is from genome assembly GCA_004027185.1 of Glis glis. Taxonomy (NCBI): domain Eukaryota; kingdom Metazoa; phylum Chordata; class Mammalia; order Rodentia; family Gliridae; genus Glis; species Glis glis. Next base: position 9,509 of record PVJS01065320.1, read on the forward strand.
TCTTTGTAGGTTTTTATTTCCATAGAAACATTTGGCTCACCGTTAGCTTCAAGCATACCTTTCTGACCTACATATCATTGGTTTTCAAGTGCAACACTATAAATATCTTCAAGATTTGCCACAATTCTGGAGTCCCTATACATAATCCTAATTTTTTTTTGTTTTTGTTTTTTGTGTTTTTGCGGTACTGGGGATACCAGTGGTATCCAGGTACCAGGGGCATTCTACCTCTGAGCTATAACCGCAGCCCTATTTTTTATTCTTTATTTTGAAACAGGGTCTCACTAAGTTGTAGAGAGCTTCACTAAGTAACTGAGGCTGGCTGCGAACCTGCGATCCTCCCATCTCAGCCTCCCAAGTACTGGGATTACGAGCGTGCACCACCATACCTGGCTAATTTTTTTTTTTTTTTTGCGGTACCGGGTATTGAACCCAGGGGCGTTCTACCTCCGCGCTACACCCCTGGCCCTATTTTTTTATACTTTATTTTGAAACCGGGTCTCA
>PVJS01065321.1:0-10012 GCA_004027185.1 Glis glis
ATCCACCATATGATCCGGCTATTCCACTACTGGGTATCATACCAAAGGGATCGAAACTAGAAAACAACAGTAATATATGCATACCCATGTTCATAGCAGCACAATTCACAGTGGCCAAATTATGGAACCAACCTAGATGTCCATCAACAGATGAATGGATTACAAAATTATGGGAAATACACACAATGGAATTCTACTCTGCAATAAAGAAGAACAAAATAACAGCATTTGCAAGAAAATGGAAAGATCTGGAGAACATTATGTTAAGTGAGATTAGCCAATCACAAAAAAAGAAGGGACATATGTTTTCATTAATATGCACAACCTAGGGAGTAGTGGGGATACAAAACGGACTCCATTGACAATGAAGAAACCTCAGTGGTGCAAGGGAAGGGGTACAAGGGAAGGGGAAGGGTAAGAAAGTAGTAAATCCATGGAATTACTGTCATAAACAATGGATATAGATGGGATTATACCAACATCACTCTCAGTGCTACATGTGGGGGGGGCGGGGGGGAGGGACACCAAGAGCTGTGTGCATGTATGTTAACACCAAACTGATACTCATTGTGATGTGAGACTACAATGCACCAATAAAAAAAATTAAAAAAAATATTACCCAGCCTTGGGTATTTTGTTACAGCAATAGAAAAAAAAAAAGAAATGATTTTCAATACCCAGTAGGCTGTATCCATTGATGTGGCCCCCGTGGGTCGGGAGGGCTGACTCTAATCATCAAAGATGAAATTAACCGCATAGGAAACTAAACTAAGGTATAGGCATCGTAATAGCCAAGGAATTCTCTCTAAAATTCATTGAACAGAAAGGCAAATATAGATGATATTGGAAACATAATAAGTCCATCTGAAAAATGTATAAGCACATTAATTCAGGAAAAGTAAAAAATTCAGATAAATTAGACCTTTTCAGTTCTGTCTGGTAGCATGGGAAGCCCCCCCAGGTCAGGCCCTGCAGCATGCGATGGAGCACAGCACCCGCCCGCCGCCCTCCCCTGCCCTGACTCCGGCCTTTGCAGATCATCAGCTGCCCGTGCTCAGGCTCCGTCCTGCACGACCTGTGTGCAGAGTGGGGGGACTGCCCGGTCCCAGGACACCGCCCTCTCCTGTCGTGCCCTCTCCTGTCCTGTCCTGTCTTTTCCACTGAGCACCCCTTTCAGGCTCTTGGTAGCGCTTCCTCTTCTCTTTAAAGAGTAAAAGCAGGCTTACCGGGGGTTAATTTTTCAAGTGTCACCAGTCATGGCGACCTTGCTTGGTGACCTCACAGAGTCCCCTTAGTTACTACACAGCTCCTTGGAGAGGCATATGGCTGATTGTTCCAATCTATTCATCTGTTTGTCTGTCTGTCTATCTGTCATCTATCTCTCTCACATTGGGAAACATACTTCTGTTCTGTGAAATGCAAAAGGTACATTCAAAAGTAACACTACCAAAAACCAGAGAGAAGTGGGGCGTTTCAATATTGTCGTTGCTTGAATTTCTGCTAACTCAGAGTGATGGTGATACAGAAACCAATTCAACTTTATTGAAAATAATAATAACATGCAATATTCTAACATATAATATATAAGTAATAATATAGTTACTGAGGATTCATAGGCAAGGAATACCATTATGTATATAATTATATATAGTTAGTAGAGAGATACATAGTTAGAATTTTGGCTGGTTAAACCTTTTTTTCATGATTTGCATTTGGTTTAATATGTAGAGCATGTCAAGAATGAAAAGAAAAATAAAAAAAATGCAGAGAGTTTTCTTTTTTTTATTTTGTGGTACCAGGGGCATTCTACCTCCGGGCTACATCCCTGGCCCTATATTTTATCCTTTACTTTGAAACCAGGTCTCACGAAGTTGCGGAGGGCCTCACTAAGTAGCTGAGGCTGGCCGTGAACCCGGATCCTCTGGTCTCCACCTCCCAAGTACTGGGATTACAAGCGTGCACCACCACGCCTGGCCCAGAGAGTTCTCAATGCACCTAAATATAACATTGACATAGAAATGCATGAAGACCCTGCCCCTCTCTAGAGAATGGACTTGCTGTTTTGCTTTCTGAATGAAACCTGGGGGGGTCACCCTTGGTGCCATCCTCACCTCCTCCCTAGGAGCTGCTGCTCAGGTGGAAACCCGAGTGTGTCACATCCAGAGTGAAGGGTGCAGTGTGGGGGTCTCAGGCAGAGCTGCTCAGGGCTGAGCGCGTCTCTCTCTGGGACCCGGTTCTGCCTCTCTTCTGAAAGCCCACGAGCTCCAGCAGCAGCCCTGCTCTGCACAGCCCCACCCAGGGTTGTCTGCGTTCCTCCTGGTCTTCTTTCTCTCCTCTGTGTCACAGGGGAGCAGCCAGGCCAGCGGAGCCTCCTGCCCCGCCCTGCAGGGGAGGAATGCTTGTGAGTCTGTCCTTAGGGTTTTCCTAAATGTGTTCTCACGCCGGATGAGCTCACCTTCTCAGTATGTGGCTCCCCTAAATGAAGGGCATTTGTGACTTCTTTCATTTTATATTGCTTTCATTTCTTTGCTCAGCCATGTTTCAGGGCACTGAGACTGGGGTCTGTCCCTCAGAGTGTGCACCCCATGTCTCTCTGTGCCATCTCGCAAACATGTTTTCTGCTGTCTTTGGTGGTAGTCCCCGAATGTAAACATTTGACCCTTGTTTACTCCTTAGCTATGGAAGAATGGCTGTGTCATGCCGGTCATCCCCCATCCTGCCCAGGCAGCCCGTCCTCCTTCATCTTCCTGGGTGCGTGTGGTGATGCTCATGGAGCAGGTGTTGGTGGTAGGTGAGGGGCAGGTGGGTAAACTCGGAAGGTCTCTGGTGCTGATGGAGGAATGGTCCCTAGTGGGCCAGGGAGAGGCCGAGAGCCAGGAGGATTCCTGACCGTGGGTGAACTCCTCCGCCTCAGTGACTGCGGGACAATGGTTGGATGGATGAGTGGATGGATGAACTCCTTCACCTCAGTGACTGCGGGACAATGAATGGATGGATGAGTGGATGGATGCAGGGATGGTTGTGTGGATGAATGCATGGATCAATGGACTGATCAATGGTTGGATGGATGAGTGGATGGATGCAGGGATGGTTGTGTGGATGAATGCACGGATCAATGGACCGATCAATGGTTGGATGGATGAGTGGATGGATGGATCCATTCATCCATGGGACCAGTGACACAGGACCACAGAGAGATTTCCACTGTCTTTCAGATGCATGGATACAATAGTCTCACATTCACTTAATATTTGAATTAATAGTGCAACAATTATAGTTGGCATCATTTTTAAAACAACGATTAGCAACTATCATTGTACTAGGCATGAGCTCCATGCATAAAAAGGTTGAGTTAATAAAAATCCTGAATTATAGAAATAGGAAATGAGTGGTATTTGGATTAATATAAGTGTGTGTTTGTGTGTGTGTGTATGCATGACCTTGTAGAAAGTAAAATGATAAAGAAAGTTTATTCTTGGTCCTTCTTATTTGAGGAATAATGATCCTCATGAGGTTAGTAGATAACTCTGATAGATTATAGACCTTTGGACAATGTGTGCTCAGGTTTCTGGGTAGATTGAAATTTGAAGTGTTTAAAGAACCCCAGTGCTTAGGAAGTTGCACTCTGTTATATTTTTGTTGCTTCCTACACCCCTAAGAATTTTCTAATGTTGCTTGGCAGTGCTCACATAGCCAGATGAAAGTATATAGATTTAGGCAAAACAGTGCGAATGGATGTATGTCTATTTGCATGTTAGCACCTGTGGCTTCGGGTCTCCTTCAGCATCAGTTGCAGAAGCCTGCAGGCTGCCGTGTGTCGGCACAGGGTCTGGAGGAAGCTCAGCGGGGCTATTTGGAAACACAAGATTTTCACGAAGAAACTATGAACCCAGTTATTGCAAACTTTCATGTTCGCCTGTTTGTTATTGTATATGGGACTTCTTAAATATGAATTTCTGCTGAATATTCAAAAGTGATTTATACATAGCACTTTAAAGCAGTGTGGTAAGAAATCTCCAGCAGTTCATTTGAAGTTGGAATATTTTCTTAAAGACAATGCGTGCTGTACACATCATATGTACGATCATTTTTTGTACAGAATTCATAATGGGAATTTTAGGGAATGGATTCATCGCTCTGGTGAACTGCATGGACTGGCTCAGGAGAAGGAAGATTTCTCCAGCTGATCGAATCCTCACTGCCCTGGTCATCTCCAGGATCGGCAATCTCTGGTCAATACTCACATATGTACTGGCATATACCTCGCACCCAAATTTAGAAACGATGTGGAAAATGGTGAGAATCATGAGTATTCCTTTGAGTGTGGCCAATCACTTCAGCATCTGGCTGGCTACAAGCCTCAGCATCTTTTATTTTCTCAAGATTGCCAATTTCTCCAACTCTGTTTTTCTCTACCTGAGATGGAGAGTTAAAAAAGTGGTTTCAGGGATCCTGCTGCTGTCTCTGATTCCCTTGTGTTTAGATATTATACTTACAAGAATATATATTGATGTCTGGGTTGATAGATCTAAAGGAAACATGTCTTTCATTTCCCATGTGAGCAACTCTGCACCATTTGGCAAACTTCTTTTAGTCATGAACACTGTCTTCGCAGTCATCCCCTTCATTTTGTCCCTGATAGCTTTTCTTCTGCTCATCTTCTCCCTGTGGAGGCATCTGAAGACCATGCAACGCAGCGCCCCAGGATCCAGAGACGCCAGCACCACGGCCCACGTGAAGGCCTTGCAGAGTGTGGTCGCCTTCCTCCTGTTGTACGCCATCTTCTTTCTGTCATTTCTCATACAAGTTTGGATGTCTGTGCTTCTGGACAAATATCTGATTGTTATGTTTTTCTGTGCTGCTGAACTAGTTTTTCCTTCACTCCACTCCTGTGTCCTGATTCTGGGGGACAGTAAGCTGAGGCAGGCATCTGTTTCGGTGCTGTGGTGGCTGAGGGGCAGGTCCACAGCTGCGGAACCACCGTGACCCTAAGACATTATGGTGCTCGTCTTGCATGCTGTAAATGAAAATCATATCACTAGAAATTCTTGTATTGAAAATTTTTACATTCTAACTATTCCTAGGTTGTATGTAAGTTTGTGCATTTTACAATATATGTTTGGTTTCAGTATATCTAATCATATTACAAAGTTAGCAGAATTATACACACAATTATGTACATTATAAAATAGTCACAACTTAATATTTGAATTAATAGTGCATCAATTATAGTTGATAACATTTTTAAAAGAATGATTAGTAACTATCATAGTACTAGACATTAGTTCCATACATAAAAAGTTTGAATTAATTAAAATCCCGAATTATTGGCGTAGGAACTGAAGGGTATTTGGATTCATATATGTGTGTGTTTATGTGTGAATTGTGTGTGCATGTGTGCGTGTGTATGAATGATCTAGTAGAAAGTATAATGATAAATAAGGTTATTCTTAGGCTCCTTATTCAAGGAATCTCTACAATATTATTAGATAACTCTGATAGATCATAGACCTTTGGACAAGGTATGACCAAGGCTTTGTACTGAGCAAAACTTGATGTGTTTAAAGAAGGACAGTATTTAGGGAGTTTCATATCTTGTCTGATGGTTGTTGACTTCTATGTAGCTAACTATTTTCTAATGTTGCTTGGCAGTACTCAGGTAGCCAGATGAAAGTATGTAGATTTAGGCAAAACAATGTGAATGGATGTATATTTATTTGCATGTTAGCACAGATGGTTTCGGGTTGGCTTCAGCATCAGCTCCAGAAGCCTGCAGGTGGCCTTGTGTCCAGACTATAGGGTCTGGAGGAAGCTCAGCGGGGCTGTGTGGAAACATGAGATTTTCATGAAGAAACCTCTGATCCAAGTTATTGACAGAGTTGGATATTTTCCTGTTTGTCATTGTATATGGGACTTCTTAAATGTGAGTATGTGGTGAACATTAAAGAGTGAGATCTACATAGCATTTTAAAGAAATTTAAAGAATTTTAAAGAAATTTAAAGAATATTAAGAACTCTCCAGCAGTACATTTGAAGTTGGGGCATTCTCTTAGTGACAATGGGTGGTTTTCTACAGATGACATTTATAGTCATTTTAAGCGTGGAATTCATAATGGGGAATCTAGGGAATGGATTCATCGCTCTGGTGAACTGCGTGGACTGGGTCAGGAGAAGGAAAATTTCTTCAGTTGACCGAATCCTCACCGCTCTGGCCATTTCCAGAATTGGCCTGTTCTGGTCGGTACTCATAAACTCATTGATTTTTGCATTGCACCCAGATTTAGCAAGGACTGGAAAAATGATACAAATCATTAACTTTCCGTTGACAGTGACCGATCATTTCAGCATCTGGCTCGCTACAAGCCTCAGCATCTTTTACTTTCTCAAGGTTGCCAATTTCTCCAACTCTATTTTTCTCTACGTAAGATGGAGAGTTAAAAAAGTGGTTTCTGTGATACTGCTGGTGTCTCTGGTTCTCTTGTGTTTAAAGATTGTACTTATAAACACATATATCGATGTCCGGATTGATGGATGTAAAGGAAACATGACTTGCAGTTCAAGTTTGAGTAACTACGCTATACAATTTTATAGTCTTCTTTTATTTAACAGCACTATGTTCACAGTCATCCCCTTCGCTGTGTCCCTGGCCACTTTTCTCCTGCTCATCTTCTCCCTGTGGAGGCATCTGAAGACCATGCAGCACAGTGCCCCAGGATGCAGAGACGCCAGCACCACCGCCCACGTGAAGGCCTTGCAGACCGTGGTCGCCTTCATCCTGCTCTATGCCATCTTCTTTCTGTCACTTCTTGTACAACTTTTCAGCTCTGTGATTCCAGACAAATATTTTATTATTGTATTTTTCCGGGCTACTGAAATAGCTTTCCCTTCAATCCACCCCTGTGTCCTGATTCTGGGGGACAGTAAGCTGAGACGGGCCTCTGTTTCGGTGCTGTGGTGGTTGAGGGGCAGGTCCACAGCTGCGGTGCCACTGCACCCCTAAGACATTTCAGTGTTCATCTGGCATGTTCTAAAGGAAAATCAAATCACTAGAGAGTCTTGTGTTGTGAATTGGTGCTTTCCAAATATTCTTCAGTCATACGTAACTTTGTGCATTTTATGAAATAGATTTAGTTTCATCAGAATCTAAGTACATTAAAACTTTAGCAGAAGATATGCACAAGTGTGTATATCACTATGCTTATACAAATAAGGATATGAATAGGAACCACTTAAACAAAAGATATCTTTATTGTAACATAATATTATTGTTGCATCAATCTTTATCCTCTTTGAGCTTTTCCAAGATTAACCTATAATATATGAGATGTATGTATGTATGTATGTATGTTAGATGTAGTAAAAATAAAGCCCTATAATTATATACACATAATAATAATATTGTAACCTAGAATATGTGTGTAAATTTTCAGATAATAAATGAAGAATAACATATAGACTTGGAAATCGGGTGCACTAAATACAGTTTCAAATATAAGACCCATTTAAAAAAAGTGTTTTAGAAATTTCTCAGAATTCTGAGACTACTTCAGTACAATTTCTGTATCTAAAGAATTAATTTTAGAATAAAAAAACTCTTGGAGCATATTTATCATTATTAAGAATAAGTATTTGAAACTTTTTAATGCATTGTATTTTTTCTATGTAATTTAGAGGTATGTGCCACAATCCATTTTAATTTTAGTTTTAATGCACAGAAACACCAAATCCTGGCTAATGAGTGCCTTTTAATTGAACATCACACTGGGGAATTGGTATTTTATTATATTTTATGTCATCATGGGTCTGTATTTTACTAGGGTGGAAAACATCCAGGTTCTCCTAGGAACAGAAAGTAAGAGGATTATGAGTGACCAACTCATAATTAACCTGGACTTCTGTGTACGTATGCATGTGGTTAGTATTGATTGAAAGGCAGAAAGGAAAGGTAAGTGGTAAATTACATAAATTTAATGCAATAAATAAAAATTATAATAAATTGGGTTCCATGGGGAGATAAAGGGGAGGAAAACATGGGCATGAGCCTTGTGCTCAGTGCAGTTAACTTTTCAATAGGATCAATTTCAATTTGCAGAAATGAAGAATTCTTGTTTAAGCCTTATTTTCCCAAAGACATCCCTTCCAAGTGCTGAGTTGTGTTTGGTATAGACTTCCTTATTCTCTAAAGTAGTTCATTTCATTAATTTCCCATTGAAAAAGTACATGTAGAATGTATTTTCAATGTGTCCTTTTGAGATAGCCTACTAAGAAACAGATGCTATAAAATAAAGGTTGGACATGTGTGATAGGTAGCCACTAAAGAGGGTGTCATCTAAGTGGCAGATAATCTGTATATTTCATACCTTTTCAGTACTCACAGAGGTGTAATACTATTTTTCATTCGAGGAAATGGAGTTTCTGAGGTGTTGACAGGCTTATCCTGCGGTGTGTGGAGATGGCAGCAGAGAGCTAGAGTCAGATCCTCAGCAGAGAGAGGCTCCCCAAATTCATGAAGAAGCAATAGGAAGAGGCTGCTCACAGCCACATCCAGAAACTGGTGGAAAAAGACATAGAAGAACACCCAATTTTGGTGCTTATATTAAATGTTGCTTTTATTTTCTATGACATTAGGATCCTGGTTAATGTGCACACAGAATAGTGCAGATATTATTTTTGTTGGTTGAATCTATGACATTAGGATCCTGGTTAATGAGCACAGGGAAAGGTGCAGATATTGATGCGAGACTATAATGCACTGATAAAGGTATATAAAAAAAGAAAGGTGCGGATATTTTTGTCTGTTGAGCCTATGACATTAGGGCCCTGGTTAATGCGCACACAGAAGGGTGCGTGTTGAACTGGAACCAGCTGCTTTGCTAACACCATCACACGAGCTTTGTGTTTTAAGCTCCTTCTCTCGTCTTCTCCAGGTGGAAAACGATTTCATCTGCATAAAATTATTGGTAATTTTATTTTACTTCTTCCTTCCAATTATAATTCTCCTTTTGGGTGATTAGCTGCCTAATAAAATGCCTGGAACATTACAAATGTTGTAGCAGTATCTGGCATCTTCATTTGTGAATGGAGGGTTTTCTAGTATTTTACTTGTAAACATAACACCGTCTCCAGTTTTAAGGTATTTCGTTTTAAAAATCATCTTTGGAGAGACTCATTCTCTTCTCTTCTTTTGGATAAAACCTGTGTCGAAGGTACCAAATGTGTATTACTTTTATGAAGATAATCATGTATTTCTCTTACCAATTAAAATAATGATAATGTGAATAGCAGTGGATGCAACGGTCATATGTCCTTTAGTGTATGCATTCTACATTCCGTGAAATGACTTACAAATATTCACTTGTGTATGTTGTAAACACTTTTCAACCTCAGAGACAAACTGGAATTCAGAAAGTATCCTCTAAATAATAAATGATAGGCAATATTTCAAGGAGAAATAACTAAATTGACCACATGAGACATCTTTTCAAAATATCAAATGCTAGAAATAAACTCACTCATAATACCCATCTGCTGAGGACTGCAACTGCAACTCTAAACTCTTGGCTAACGGGTTTCAATGAATTAATATTACTTCATGTAAAAATGACTAAAGCCATTACCTCTCCACGACTCCTCACTCTAAAGACTACTTCAGAAAGACTGCTGTGGCCTCATTATATTTCTTAATCCTAAAAATTTAAATATTAAATATTTAATGTGACTATATTTGATGACAGGGTATATAGGGATGTCATTATGGTTAAATGAGGCCATAAGCTGAGGCCCTACTCCCATAGGATGGTATTCTTATGAGAAGAAGAAAGACTTGAGGAGTCTGTGAGCTCACAGAAAATGGATTTAGGAGGTGTGTTGCCTCATCAGAATCTAACCCTGTTTGTCCCTCTTTCTTGGGCTTCCAGCCTGCAGAGACCTGTGAGGAAATAAATCTCTAATGTTTAAGCCACCCAGTTGGTGGAATTTTCTTTTCTTTTCTTTTTTTTTTTTTTGCGGTACC
>PVJS01065322.1:0-10009 GCA_004027185.1 Glis glis
CTTTATTTTGAAACCAGGTCTCACGAAGTTGCGGAGGGCCTCACTAAGTAGAGAGAGAGAGAGAGAGATGGAGAGAGAGAGAGAGAGGGAAAGAGAGAGAGCGAGCTGAGGCTGGCCGCTAACCCGGATCCTCCAGTCTCCACCTCCCAGAGTACTGGGATTACAAGCGTGCCCCACCATGCCCGGCTGGCCGCTGGCTTTTGAGGGCCTCAAGCTGGCCAGTGAGGCTGCAGGGAGTGAAGGACGGAGGAGGGAGTGAAGGATGGAGGAGGCAGGGAGGCGAGGGTCACTGGGTAAGGCACAGGAAGAGCGCCAGGTCCTGCTCTGCGTACTCTGAGATGAGGAGACTGAGGGTCTGAGCCGAGAGCAAGGTGACATGTCTTAGTTGAAACAGGGTCCTTCTGCTGCAGTGTGGAGACTAGACTGTAGGGACAAAGAGGCCAGCAAGAGACCAGCAAGGAGGCTACTGTAACAGTCCGGGCGAGAGACGGCCGAGGCCGGGCCCGGGTGACGGTGGAGGTGAGAAGCCGTCAGATTCTAGGTGTCTTTTGAGTGTGAAATGGACAGGGATTGCGGATGCATTGGGTGTGAACAAGAGGCATTTAGAGGATGAGGAGGGAGGCAGCTAGGGTGAAGCTGGGGCACCATGGTGGTGGCCATGCTACCTGTCCAGTGTCCAGCCTGCTCTGTGTCCTGCAGCTCAGGGAGGAGCATCCTTCTCGAGCCCCGCTTCTCTCAGAGCGCAGGTGATGCTTGTGAGTGAACAGGAGGCTGGACGGGAGGTTGGATGGGAGGCCGGACGTCAGACCCAGCACCCCCTTCTTATATTTAGTGTCCTAGAAAGCTTCCTTTGCAATATTGAACTTTAATTCAGATATAATTTAACCTGCTTATATGTATTTTTAAAAAGCCAAACAAAATGCCCTTACTATAAAATTAAAAAGTTAACTAAGCCGGGCGTGGTGGCGCACGCTTGTCATCCCAGTACCTGGGAGGCTGAGACAGGAGGATCGCAGGTTCTAGGCCAACCTCAGTATTTAGCAAAGTCCTCAGCAACCTAGTGAGACCTTGTTTCAGAAATAAAATAGGAACCGGGTGTGGTGGCGCACGCTTGTCATCCCAGTACTTGGGAGGCTGAGACCGGAGGATCCAGGTTTGCCGCCAGCCTCAGCTACTTAGTGAGGCCCTCCGCAACTTAGTGAGACCCTGTTTCAAAATAAAGAATAAAAAATAGAGCTAGGGGTGTAGCCCGGAGGTAGAATGCCCTTGGGTTCCATCCCTGGTACCACAAAGATAAATAAATCAATAAATAAATAAATAATAATAAATAAGTAAATAAATAAATAAATAGAACTGGGGGTGTAGCTCGGAGGTAGAATGCCCCTGGATTCCATCCCCAGTACCACCAAAAAATAAAAATTAAAAAAATAAATAAAATATGGCTGGGGGTGTAGCTCAGAGATATAATGCCCCGGGTTCAATCCCCGGTAATACACACGCACACACACACACACACACACACACACACACACACTTAATTAATTAGAAAACACTTTCAAACACGTATCTGACCGAGCTTGGCCACACTAGACAACTTAACAAAGTGTCAGACACACCCATACGAAGACCCTGGAGCGCACGACAGGCCACCCGGACTCCCGGGCAGCACAGACGACGCACACAGCGTGGCCACTGGCAAGGCGACTTTTCACTGGTGCGTGGCTGATTCGGAGCTGTCAGTGGGGTCGGGATGTCACTGCTTCCCGACAGCCACGGCTTACCTCCTCTTTCCAGTTCTCTCTGTCAGTGAGTGACACTAAATCCCGTGTCTCCATCCTTTTCATTCTGTCCCGCGTCCATTCTACCTACAGGGCCACCGCCTTGCTTTTCCTCCGCACTCAGCACGTCATTAGGCTTTGCCCACACCTCACCAGCTACTTGCTTACTCATTTTTGTTTTGTTTTGTTTTTACTGGGAATGGAATCCAGAAGCATTCTACCTCCAAGCTACACCCCCAGCCTTTTCTTATGTGTGTGTGTGTGTGTGTGTGTGTGTGTGTGTGTGTGTGTGTGTTTGCGGTATTGGGGATTGAACCCAGGGGGCATTCTACCTCCGAGCTACACCCCCAGTCCTATTTTTTATTCTTTATTTTGAAACAGGGTCTCACTAAGTTGCGGAGGGCCTCACTAAGTAGCTGAGGCTGGCCGCAAACCCGGATCCTCCAGTCTCCGCCTCCCAAAGTACTGGGATTACAAGCGTGCGCCCGGCCTTATTTTTTTATTTTGGAACAGGGTCTCGCTAAGTTGCTGAGGGACGGTGATCCGGCTTGCGGCTTAGAAAGACCAGCTGATTGCTGAGGGGCGAGTACACAGGATGGGGGAGCAGGGGTCCAGGAGCAAGCCCGCTGTAGACGCGGCGCTGTCTCGCCCCCCCACCCCCGTCCTCCCTCTCCAACCCTCCTCCCGTTCTGGCACAGGGGAGCCAACGTTCCTAGACTGTGCCTATGTCAATACCTTCCAGGACCCAGTGATCTTGCTCAGAGAATTCTAGAATCGTCCAGCTCATCCTTCCACTCCTGAAGGAACACCCCCCCCCTTTTGTTTATCTTTTTTTTTCTGCTATACTGGGGATTGAACCCAGGGGCATTCTACCTCTGAGCTACACCCCAGCCCTATTTTTTTTATTCCTTATTTTGAAACCGGGTCTCACGAAGTTGCGGAGGGCCTCACTAAGTAGCTGAGGCTGGCTGCGAACCCAGATCCTCCGGTCTCAGCCTCCCAAGTACTGGGATTACAGCCGTGCGCCACCACGCCAGGCAAGGAACCAAATTTAAAAAAGAAAAGTGACAAACACTCAGAAGTGGAGGTCCCGGTCAAGGTGCAGGTCCCTGTCACGGTGGATCAGAAGATGAAAGGGAAGTAGCCGGCTCCCCCCTGGCAGCCAGGCCTTCTGTTCAGGGATTGAAAGGAGTAATTAAGGGGCAGGAGGCGGCAAGGGGAGGGGGCAGGACAGCCCCAGGCAGGAAGCTGCTTGTTGGGAGAGACAGACAGACAGACACTGCGGATCCGCCTCCTTGCAGGGAGAAGCTGCAGCCGGCCAGGCTCTGGGATACACAGTTTTCTCCCTGGGAGTACATGAACTCTGATCCGCTCCTCTAAGTGAGGTGGTGACGGGACCTCGAGCCACACTCATCTGCCCTCTTGCCCTGGACTTCTTGCCCTGAGCCGGGGAACCTGCAGGGAATTTCTGATTTCTGAAGGTTATTTCATATTCAATAGCTTCTGTGTGCCCCAGACAGGCAGCCTGATTCTGCAGATCCAAATCCACCTGCCTTTTTATACTGCTTTTTATTTTGCATGTATTTATTTTAAATCACCTATGCAAAACCAGGTACAGTGGAGCACGCCTGTAATCCCAGTACTTGGGAGGCTGAGACAGGAGGACCACAGGTTCGCAGCCAGCCTCAGCAACTTAGCAAGCCCCTCAGCAACTTAGTGAGACCCTGTTTCAAAAAAAAAAGAAAAGCCGGCGTGGTAGGTACGCTTGTAATCCCAGTACTTGGGAGGCTGAGACAGGAGGATCGCTGGTTCGCAGCTAGTCTCAGCTACTTAGTGAGGCCTCTGCAACTTAGTGAGACCCTGTTTCAAAATAAAGAATAAAAAATAGGGCTGGGGGTGTAGCAAGGAGGTAGAATGCCCCTGGGTTCAATCTCCAGTACCACAAAAAAAAAAAATTAAAAGGGCTGAGGGTGTAGCTAGGAGGTAGAATGCCCCTGGGTTTAATCCCCAGCACCAAAAAAGAAAGAGTATCACATAAGTAATATTGGTGTGTTATCTTCCCAGAACTTTCTCTGTGATTTCCATGTGTGTACACGTGTGTGTTTATGTGTGTGTATGTGTTTATTTTCTCTCCCATTGGTAGAAAATTCTGGGGCTTTATAAACATTCATAGCATCTTGCTGCGCATCTTGTCTTATGAAGTGGACTTTTACATTTTCCACTAACTAGCAGTGTCGGAGGTCCTTGGGAGTCAGTTTGAATGCGCCCGCTCGGTCTGCGTCTGGTTTCCTAGCACGGCACAGAGCAAGCCAGGCTCCTGGGTTTGCGTCCCTCCCCCACCACTTACAGCCATGCAACTTTAGGCCGGTGACATCTCTGGGACTTGACTGCCTTGGGCATAAAATGGGTCTGTGGAGCAGCCCTTGTGGGCCGATGCCCGTCATCGTGCAGGGGACTCGGGACAGGGCCTGGGACAAAGGCAGCGGTGCAGCGTTGACTGATCTTATCCTTAGGGATAAGTGCAGTGTTCAGCCATGCCCCTGCCGTGGGCAAGTGGGTCCTCTCCAGCATTTCTCTGTGTTCCTCCTCTGTAGCCCGTGAACTCTCCATACTTTTTTGGCCCAGTGTGTTGGTAGCTGCAGCCATTTGCTGTCTCTGTTGCTTTGTACCAGACATGTGTGTGTGTGTGTGTGTGTGTGTGTGTGTGTGTGTGTGTGGTGTGTGTGATTGTGTGTCCCTTGGCAATCAGGGAGCCCCTCCAACTTCTGCAGGGGCCTTGGCAGTCCTGGCCAGACTGCGACCTCTATCCCTCCAGCCCTAATTGCACCTCTGAGGTCTGGCTGCTCGAAAGGACGGCACAGCCCCGAACCGCAGCCCAGGCCCGTCCCCGCTGCTGCACCCTTGGGCCCTCGTGCCTGCCCAACCTTTCAGCACCCCAGGCTTACTGACTGGTCTAGTGACAGACCTCTGGGACCGAAACAGAGACATGGCTAAAAAGACTCACAGGGAGCCGGGTGTGGTGGCGCATACTTGTCATCCCAGTACTTGGGAGGCCAAGACAGGAGGAACGCAGGTTCAAGGCCAGCCGCATCAACTTAGCAAGGCCCTCTGCAATTAGTGAGACTCTGTTTCAAAATAAAAAAAAATAATAAAATAAGGCTGGGGTTGGAGCTCAGAGGCAGAATGCCCCTGGGTTCAATCCTCAGTACCACAAAAAACAAAGACTCACAGGAGGGCACCACCTTGGGCGGGGGCTCTGATTCTGAGAACTTGCTGTAGTTGAGGACTTGACATCTCTCCGCCTGCTGCGTGACCTGCAGGGCTCACTAAGCCCGTGGCGATTGGCTGTTGTACACTGGAGCAGCCGGGCAGAGCCCGGGCCTGGGAGGTTGGGGCTCTGTTGTGAAGGAGCTGCAGAGTTCTTCTGGTATATTCTTCTCCTCCATGCTCTCTGCTGGCTTCTGGGGGCTGCCAGCAGCCTCTGCCATTCCTCGGCCTGTAGACCCCTCACTCCAGCCTCTACCTCCCACCACACGCTGTCTCGAAGCCCAAACGTACCCTTCCATTGAAGACACCCCAATCCGGTATGGCCTTGTCTTAACTTCATTACGTCTACAAAGACCCTAGTTCCAAATGAGGACTCAGCCACGGGTACTGGAGCTTAGGAAACTCTTTTTGGGGGACGCAGTCCAACACACAACGTCACCCAACCGGGGTCCCCGCCTGAGCAGCAAGAGGCTGGGCACCGAGGGCCGAGCTCAGTCCCCGATGTGGCTGGGCTTAACAAAAACTGAACCCCCCCACCAAGCTCAAGAGGCTGGAGGAGGACCCCGCGCTCAGCTGGCTCACATTAGTCTCAGTCTGAGACGGCGGCGCAGCGGCCGGGACCCCGGCAAGTTCAGGGGGAGAGGCGGCCGCCGGCAAAGGTCAGCTCCCTCTTTACAGTATAAATACACCCGTCCCCGCCGCCCCCTCACGAAGCCACATGATAGCTCTTTCAAAGATCTCCAAACACTGAGGCCGACCGTGCCGAATTGACTTTATTGCTTTAAAACCAGTCCCTTCTGTCCACCACCACCCGCCACCCCGTCCCCTGGGGGGCAGTTCATAATAGATGTCTCCACACGGCACACCTCCGTTCTCCTCTCTGGTGGCAGCCGGGACCCGGAGGCAGTGCCGCCTAATAGTGTGTGCTCACATTTGCATATATGTGACAAATATCGAGTGATCACCAGCCTTGTCACGCCACCATGAATCGATGGCCGATTTAGCCAATTTAGCGGCAGGTGCTGAATGATCATAAAAACAGCTGGCACCGACTGAGGGTCCCCAGGGCCGGGTGGCTGAGCCCTGGGCCTACGTTCCTCCCCCTGGGCTTTTTTTACTGCCTGCAGCAAGTCGGTGCCATCTGACAGATGAGGAAACTGAGGCTCCAAGGAAGGACGGCACAGAGCTGGGAGGATCTGGGCCGGCACAAAGATAAGGGTAGGGGACTGGCCCAGGCACAAAAGTGACAAAAACTTTGCATTGTATTGTTTGTTCCGGGTCCTGGACACTGAACCTAGGGGCATTCTACCTCTGAGCTCCACCCCCAGCCCGTTTAAAAATTTTTTTTATTTTGAAACAGGGTCTCACTAAGTTGCTGAGGGTCTCGCTAAATTGCTGCAAAAACACACAACATGAAACACGCTGTCTTGACCATTCTGAAGCGCACGGCACCGGCACCGTAGTGCTCACTCCTTGCGCATTTTCATGCATCTGGTCTCCAGGACTTTGCATCTCCTGAAACTGAAACAGCCATTCCCCAGTCCCCGCTCCCCGCTCCTGGTGCAGCCTCCCTAGGATTAGCCTGGCTCCTTTAGATGCCTCAGCTGAGCCAGTGGGACTGGTCTCCTGAGTGGCTCACACTTGTAATCCCAGTACTTGGCAGACTGAATCAGGAAGATCGCAGGTTCAAGGCCAGCCTCAGCAACATAGCAAGACCCTATTTCAAAATAAAAAAAAAAAAATAGCCGGGCGTGGTGGCGCACGCTTGTAATCCCAGTACTTGGGAGGCAGAGACAGGAGGATCCAGGTTCGCGGCCAGCCTCAGCTACTTAGTGAGGCCCTCCGCAACTTAGTGAGACCCTGTTTCAAAAATAAAGAATAAAAAAAAATAGGGCTGGGTGTCACTCGAAGGTAGAATGCCCCTGGGTTCAATCCCCAGTACTAAAAAAAAAATAGATGCAAAATAAAAACAAAGGGCTGGGGGTGTAGCTTGGAGGTAGAAGGCCCCTGGGTTCAATCCCCAGTACCACAAAAAAAGAACAACAACAACGACAGAAAGATGGCGCTTCACCTCCCCACCTGGGACAGAGGCGACGCTTCCAGGCCTCTTCTGCTCCAGTTTGTGAGGCGGGCGTCACAGTGATCCAGAGCAGAGGTTGTGCAAACAGACTGCCTGGGTTCAACTCCAGACTTGCTGTTTGGCTGTGTGACCCTGGGGAAATGCTTGACCTCTCTGTGCTCTAGCTTCTTGGTCTCTGACATGGCATAATATTTTGTGACTATGAAATCACTACATAGTTGGGCATCACCCACCACATGTGCAGCAGACCGTGCTGAAGGGAATTGGCAGTGTGGAGCACTGAAGATCCTCCTTTTTTTCTTTTTCTTTTACTGGGGATTGAGCCCAGGGGCATGCTACCTCTGAGCTACACCCCGGCCCTATTTTTTAATTTGAAACAGAGTCTCACTAAGTTACAGAAGGCCTTGCCAAGTTGCTGAGGCCGGCCTTGAACCTGCGATCCTCCTGACTCAGCCTCCCAAGTCCTGGGGTTACAGGTGTGTAGCACCATACCCAGCTGAAGTTCCTTTTTCCCACAATGGTGGTTCCATCTGCTGGATCCATTTTAAGGCCTGTTAGCCGGTCTCGCCCAGTTTGCAAATTCTGTACTATGGTGTATGGAAGCAATGTGGTCTTTGAACTGTTTGCTTGGTTTGAAGCCCATTCTGTGTCTGCCAGAATGCGGGCCTCAAGCAAGAGCCTCGTTTTCTGCTCCGTAGAGTGGGGATGGCCACGCCCACCCTGCAGAGCCGCCCTGCGGGCTGGTGGGCAATGCAGAGTCAGAACCTTGGGAATGCTCAGGACACGCAGCCACCTCTGCTACTTAGACACTGTGTCATCGTGCAATGAAAGTCACAGCTACATGGCCCCAACTGTTCTAATCACACCACACAACCAACTTCTCCAATTGCAGCAACCCAATAGGCGGGTACTGAAACAGAGACGCTGAGCAATTGCTGGAAGTCACACAGCTAGGAAGTGGTGGTGCCTGGGTCTGAGCCGGGCTTTCTGGCTGAGAGGTGATGCCGTTATCGGCTTGTTGAACTGTCGCTAGAAATGGGAGTGAGTGGCGGGCTGGGGGTTAAAAAACCTGTCAACTGCTGAGATCCAGGGGTTTAGGATCCAGGGGTTTATCAGGTGGGGGCCTGCTGGGAAAGAGCAGGGACTGGCTGGAGGCATGAGTCCCCGTCCTGGGTCGTGAGACACGAGCAGTGGGCCTGACTCCTGGGGCCTGCCAAAGCAGGTCAGGGCCCAGCCACCACCCAGCCCAGGAGCTGGGATTCTGCAGACAAAGCCAACTTCAGTTCTTGGCGTTCAAGGACCCTCTGCTGCTCAGGAAGTGTTGTGGATGGTGTTGATAGATTTGAAGTGCTCTTGCATGGATGACACAGAGTCAGAATTACTATTATTAGAGAAACAGGGTGGCCGGGAGGAAGCAGAAATCTCCCTCTCTCCTTCCACCAGCGTCTTTCTTTTACTGAGGGTTTTAACCAAAAGGTTGTAAAAATGATTAATCACAGGAGACAGCAAAGCAGTCATGGAATGAGTCAGGGAAAAACAACGAGGTAGTCCCGGCCGAATCAGGGAAGGAAAGGGTAAAATTCTGGGAAATAAGAATATTGTTAGGGTCCCTGATTAACATCAGGCCCCTGCTTATCGGTCCCATTTGGTCCTTGGAAACTTGTTGCGTGCAAACAAATTTCCACTTGGGTGGCAGTCTGTGCCCCTCCAAGGCTGGACCAAGGTGACCCTGGAACTGATAACTAAGAAGGCTTCCAACAAGGAATTCCAGAAACGTGGACAAGTCTAACCCGCCCCTTCCAGGCCCTTCGCTTTAGTGACGGATGAAGGTTCTGGAATAGTTCATCACACACACAGTACAGAGGGAGGGGGTACAGTGTCCTCCACCCTGCTTCTCCAGTGCCCAGGGCTCTCCCACAGAAGCAGCCCCCCATCACCAGCCTCCCGGGTGTCCCTCCAGAGATTGCGCACGTCTAAACATCTATGTGCCCTGGATGCTTTCTATACAGATGGTAGAAACCCAACCTGGAGCCTACCAGGACTCAGAACTTTCAGCAATGGCCAGGGGTCCGCTCTGCTCTGGTCTTTCCATCTCCAGGCTGCGACGGAAGGTTCTGCATTCCGGCAGAAAGAACCCGACGACCCGGGAAGCTATTGGTGAATTTCATTCGATGTACACCTGAGGCTTTGTTGGATTGGAGGGAAGGCATTCTGGGATCAATTAGTGATGTCTGCCATGGCCGCAGGAGGGGAGTTTCAGGGAGGATGCTCAGACTTTTCTCCTTTGGTCTAGTGAGGGCTTCCCAGGCTTCAGGCACTTGAGTATGTTATTCATGATTTTGCCACAGCTCAGTACCACCTGGACTATTATTTATTTATTTTTAATTACAGACATTTTTGGCTCGAAAATAAATTCATTACTTTTTTTAGTCATACTGGGGATTGAGCCCAGAGATATTCTACTTTTGAGCTACACTACCAGCCCTTTTTTATTTTTTGTTTGGAAACAGGGTCTCACTAAGTTGCTGAAAGCCTTGCTATGTTGCTGAGGCTGTCCTCAAACCTGTGATCCTCCTGTCTCAGCCTCCCAAGTACTGGGATTACAGGTGTGTACCACCATGCCCAGCTTTAAAGTTTTATTTTTTTTCTGTGGTACTGGGGATTGAACCCAGGGGCATTCTACCTCCAAGCTATACTCCCAGCCCTATTTTTTATTCTTTATTTTGAAACAGGGTCTCACTAAGTTACAGAGAGCCTTACTAAGTAGCTGAGGCTGGCCACGAACCCAGATCCTCCGGTCTCAGCCTCCCAAGTACTGGGATTACAAGCGTGTGCCACCATGCCCGGCATAAATTCCCACAAAAAAAAAAGACAAATTTAGAGC
>PVJS01065323.1:0-10011 GCA_004027185.1 Glis glis
TTGAAACCGGGTCTCACGAAGTTGCAGAGGGCCTCACTAAGTAGAGAGAGAGAGAGATATGGAGAGAGGGAGAGAGAGAGAGAGAGAGAGAGCTGAGGCTGGTCACGAACCCGGATCCTCCTGTCTCCGCCTCCCAAAGTACTGGGATTACAAGCGTGCGCCACCACGCCCAGCTTCTGCCCGACGATTCTGATTTCATTCTTCTGTCTGTGTGTCCTCCACAGAAATCCCTGTTCACTGTGGGGCTTATGGAACTGAGACGTACAAAACTCTGCTCTCTTTGGGGAAAGGAAACTTCTAACTGGGGTTTTGGCTAAAACCAAACTCCCCGTTTTCTCCCCAAACCAAAATGTGATGGGAAGTGCTGTCTACTGGGAATGCCACTCCTGTCTTCTCCTCACACCCCTTCTCGGGCAGCCATGGTTAAAGGGTTTGCCTCCTAGTAATTCAATTCTAATATCAACTAGGCTATACCACTCTTAGCAAAACAGGAAAGAAGTCTGTCTACAAAGGAAACATGTAAAGGTGGGGAAGATGTTTCAGCTGGCAATTGGGGAAATCCCAAGAATCTTTAAGTAACAAGAGGAACGCACATGTTAAAGGTCATTGCAACTACCAGGCTCACACATACTCACACCTCTGCAGATCATGTGCAGGAAGGGGGAGCAAAGACCAGGACTGTCTCTGCAAATAGTAGGGAGAGTAATACAAATTACTAATTTTTCAGTGATATTAAGTAATCCTTCAACATTTGAGGCATCTGAGAGGTACAGGAAAGCCAAGTATGGATAAAGAGTAGGGCATAGCGTGAGAACCTCATACCATGTGCATTTTCCTACAATCCAATTATATGAGGACCCATAAAATATGCCCTAGGATAAGCTCTGGCTTACATTTCAATTTTCATATGGGTAAGGTGTGGTCATTCGCACTTGTAACCCCAGTACTTGGAAGGCTGAGAGAGGAGGATTGCAGGTTTGAGGCCAGCCTCAGCAATTTAGCAAGATCCTTAGCAACTTAGTGAGACCCTGTTTCAAAATAAAATATAAAAAGGGCCGGAGTGTAGCTCAGAGGTAGAATGCTCCTGGGTTCGATCCCCAGTACAAAAATAAATAAATAAATAAATTTCCATATGCAGCTACTTCATTCTCCAAAGCATAATGAATTGATAACACATTTCTGGGTATAATTTTCCAAAATACAGACCCACTTTTTAGACAGGGAAATAAAATCCCTGAGAACTAGTCGCTTAGACACAAGTTGCCTCCCACCACCCTGTCACTCCCCCCAGCGTATTTATTATTACATTCCTTGCTATTGTAAAGATCAGTGTTCCGGTCAGCATTCTTGCAGCTATAATCTAAAGACTGACCACATAGCTTAGAGGAAAGAAGATTGATTTTATTATGGTTTTGGAATCAGTCCATGTGAGGCCAGGGATCGGGAATCTCAGGGCATGGCAGCAGGAGGCAGAGAGAGAGAGAGAGCACATGGGCTGTGTTCCTTACATCATGGAGGCCGGAAGCAAGAGAGAGATCAGGGGGAGGAGGAACCATATATAATCCCCAAGACCCCAGGGATCCTCTCCCTCAAGACACACCCTACCAGTACTGAGTACCACACACGTAAATCCATTACAATGGGTTTATCCACTGCTGGGATTACAACCCTCATGACTCAATTACATCAGCTCCACACATTAATAAGTGAGCTCTTTAGGGGACATTTTATATCTACCTATAACAATCAGATCTCTAAGTGTATTTCAAACAACCTCCAACAGATGATGGAACCTGAGTCATTAAGTGCAAAGCTCTGAACTCTCCAGTTTGCCTTTTGCAGTCTCTCGTGGCCTTGGCTCATCCTCTCTATCCATCTTTACCTCCTACTCTATGAATCTGTCGTTCCATCTACACGGTTCTGGAATGTATAGTACTGGCCTCTGCCTTCAAGGAGCTCAACAGCAAGAGAGCCGTACAAGAAAAAAAAGAAAGCAGACATTTACTCAGGGAGCTTCATGATAGAGAAGCATGAAGTTACGCCCCCTATGCATTTTAACAGCAAGCAGAAATAAAAATAGGAATCCAGGTGTTGGGGTACACACCTGTAATCCCAGTACTTGGGAGACTGAGACAAGAGGATGGCAGGGTTGATGCCAGACTCAGCAACTTAGTGAGACCCTCAGCAATGTAGTGAGACTCCATTTTACAATAAAAAATAAAAAGGGCATGGGGTATAGCTCGGAGGTAGAATGAATGCCCCTGGGTTCCATACCCAGTACCAAATAATAAATATAAATAAATAATAAATAAATAAATGTAGGAGTGTAAAGGGCATTCCAAACGTAGACCACTGCTGGCCCCAAAGCAGCCAGTCAACTTCCAGCCTCATTTGTCCGGAGTTCCCTTTGCAGTTCTTTTTACCCAAATCCTGCCTATCTGTTGAAATGTGCCTCCGCCACAAAGCTTCCTCGATTGCTTGTGCTGGTCTCTCCTATTTGAGCCTCTCTGATGCTTTCTTTATACATTTAGCTAGCTCCTAAGCATAATCACTATCTATGAGAAACGTCTTGATGATGTCCATGATGCCTTTCAGTTGAGAGCAGGTGAGGTGCAGGATTTGTTGAACTCTGAACATTTGGAACTTGAGCAGCACTTGCTCTCAGTAGCTGGGCATGGACTTTGCATGAAGCTTATGAAACTCAGCAATGCCTGTGGGTGCTGGATAAAGTACTGCCTCAAGACTTGGAATGAACTTGGAAATCTTGAATATCTTTGCACTTTCAAAACTCTATAGACCACTGTCCAAGATTTAGGAATTATAGCCCTCCACCTCTTTCATAGCTTGAAAACTTTTCAGTGTGATTTGTGCCAAATATTGCTCTATTTGAATAGCAAGAGTGCCTAATAAAAGCAACGCTGGTGCCAGCTGTCATCCTTCACATGGTGTTAAGTGCTCCTTCTGTAAGCTCTAGCTAGCAAGAGTATTTTTGTTTAGCAAGGCCATCATAAAATTAGACAAGCAAACCATAGCAATGTATTTGAGCAATGTGGTCTATAAATAATATAGTGGAAGGAAGGATATGAGCACATTATCCTTATTACAATCTTGTGCTTTAAGAAAAAAAATGGGGCAGCTCTGTGAGAGAAGCAAGTCTGAAGAGAAGACATCCACAGAAGATGTCCCTGGCGATTGTAAGGGATGTCAGCAGTCTCTTAGTGGTAGGATCTGCAGAAAGTAGCCTTTGGAGTTGGTGAACCTCTGAGTAGATCCCGGGGCTGAGGTGGGAAAGCCTGTGTTCAGAGATCAAAACAGCACCTCGCTGGATGCTGCCAAGGTGTCTATATCAATGTGAGCTATTCATCTGAAAATGAAGCTACTGGAGAAGAAAGGTTTCACATGAGCCCAGGAAGCAACACTGGCCTCAGATGAGGTCTGTGCCGTGACACTGTACTATGCTTTCTTTCTTTCTTTTCGAAAGTGCCTGGCAGAGCCCTCAGTTTATTGCTGTTCATTTGGCTATGTCAAACTTTCTAGCATCTTCTAACATAGAGAGCTGCTTCCAACTTTTGCCAAATGTCATCTAAAAACTCTTTGCTTAGAAGGAGGAGAAGGAGAGCCAGGAGTGGTGGTGCATGCTTGTAATCCCAGTACTTGGGAGGCTGAGATAGGAGGGTCCGGGTTCGCGGCCAGTCTCAGCTACTTAGTGAGGCCCTCCACAACTTAGTGAGACCCTGTTTCAAAATAAAAAATAAAGTATGGAAAAAAAGAAGGAGGAGGAGGAGGAGGAGGAGGAGGAGGAGAAGAAGAAGGAGGAGGAGAAGGAGGAGATAAGAGATGTATTTTTTCTTTTTTTTTTTGGAAATTTTTCCTTCCTTGTTTCTACACTGGACTTTAACTACTGTCACTTAAATTTAGTAAAATAAAACAGTGGCCCAGGTGCCATGTTAAGTCTTATTCGTCCACTAATTAGCTCGTTCAAATCTGTGGATAGCTCTGTTAAAATATATAAACACAAAACACTTCTCATTTTATGAAGTAAGGAAATGAGGTTCACAGGTATCAAATGACTTTCCCAAGATGTTTTGCGTTAGAAGTTAACAGATCCCTAGACAGGAATATTGTCTGGAGCACCCCTGTAATCTCAGTACTTGGGAGGCTGAGACAGGAGGATCACAAGTCCAAGACCAGCTGCAGCAACTTAGTGAGGACCTCAGCAATTTAGTGATACCCTGTTTCAAAATTTGAGAAAATAAAATGAAGTAGGGCTGGGGGTGTAACTCAGAGATAGAATGTCCCTGGGTTCACTCCCCAGAAATGTGCATGCAAGCGCACACACACACACACACACACACAATAGATGGGTAAGAAGCTGAATCATAAATAAGGCATAAATAAAAAAATTAAATATGCAGAGATAATTGCATCTGAAGAACTCAATGAAACCCTCCTTAATGTCAGACTCATAAATTAAAGCAGTCTGTTCTTGGGGACAACATCAAGTGGTAGAGCTATATTTTGCAATTCCATGAAAGTTCACCTAAAGGAAGAAAAATAGTCAGTAGTCTGGTAACAATATTGAGCCCCTTGAAAATGATCATGTTCAAAGTAAATCTGTGAACCTGGGTTCTCGTGTCCCACAGCAGTCTACTGTGGGAGTTGTTTCATGGATCATAATCCTGGTGACCAGTGGGCCTGGGAATCTCTCAAGAGTGAATTTCGAGCCTTGCCAGGTTGAAAATCCACCTGGATAGAATATTCTCTGAGGTAAAGACCACCTCACGTGGCTCCATAACCAGCTCACTAACTTCATCAGAATCCTTGTAACACAAATGCCTCACATCACAGAGGAACTGCAGAGACTCACCTAGCCCACTTTTTTTTTTTTTTTTGGTGGTGTTAGGGATTGAACCCAGGGGTATTTTGCTTCTGAGCTAGACCTCTAATCTTATTTTTTTATTTGGAAACAGGGTATTACTCAGTTGCCAAAGTCCTCCTGTCTCAGCCTCCCAAGTACTGGGATTATAGGTGTGTGCCGCCATGCCCAGCTAGCCCATTCTTTAATACTAATCATGGGTTCAAGTAATCTTAAAATTTGTCTCAAACTATTGGCTAGTAGCTTCATATTTTGCAATGCATAAAAATACTTTGGAAATTTCTTTTAAATGTATATTTTTGTACCCTAAAACTCCAGAGGTTATGATTAAGTCCCCCTGGAATGACAATTTATAATCTGCATTGTATGAAACACCCAGGGTATCTGTGGATCAGTCTTTTAGAAATAGAGTCAGTAGATTAAATAAACATTTGTTTATCGAGCTCCTCATAATATAGTCTTATCCAAATTTTTCCTACACAGCAGGAAATTAGACTTCTAGTTCTGTCTAAAGTTAATGGCATTGTGTGGAAATGGATTCTTTGTTCAAATAGATTTAAAAATGCTGGATTAAGAAAAGTGAAATGGGTCTGTTTTCTGCAATCTCTGTCTCTCGGTCTCTCTGTTTTCTACAATCTCTCTCTGTTTTCTACAATTTCTCTCTCTCTCTCTCTCTCTCTCTCTCTCTGTTTTCTACAATCTCTCAATTTCTCTCTCTCTCTCTGTTTTCTACAATCTGTTTCCTACAATCTCTCTCTCTGTTTTCTACAATCTCTCAATCTCTCTCTCTGTTTTCTACAATCTCTCTGTTTTCTACAGGCTCTCTCTCTCTCTCTCTCTCTCTCTCTCTCTCTCTGTTTTCTACAAGCTCTCTGTTTTCTACAATCTTTCTCTTTCTCTCTCTCTGTTTTCTACAAGCTCTCTGTTTTCTCCAAATCTCCCCCTTCTCTCTGTTTTCTACAATCTCTCTCTCTCTCTGTCTCTGTTTTCTACAAGCTCTCTCTCTGTTTTCTACAATCAATCTCTCTCTCTCTCTCTCTCTCTCTCTCTCTCTCTCTCTCTCTTCTAGTGTGGATTTAACCCGGGTCTTTGTGCTCACTAGGCAAGTGCCCTATCACTGAGCTGTAACCCCACTCCTCCTTTGCAGGATTTCTCAATTTCTGTGTGTATGTGTGTGTGTCTATGCATGTGCTCACATGTTTATAAACTACAAGAGAGGGATTCATTGGAAGACATTCACTGTTTCACAAATGTAGGTGTCCACAAAACCCTTCTTTACGGCTGGGGATGTAACTCAGCAGAACACTTGCCTAATGTGACAAGACCTGGATCCAATCCCCAGTACCACAAATAATAATAAAATAATAACAAAGACACGCTGTTGGAACCCCTGCCCTAGAGTTACTAAACATCATCATAAACACCAGGATCCTCTTGGATTGTTCATAGTTGGCAGTGGGGTGTCACCTTGGGAAGTCATCGCTAGTACAGACAAAGGAGCTTCCAGAAGTAACATTAAAGAGAACTGAAGGGTCCTACGTAGACACCGGTCTTTGCCTCCCCCTGTCCTCTACAAAGCAAACATATTTTAGGGCCACTTCTTTTAGCTGCTTTTCCTTCTGGTGTGCACTTGTGCTCTTGATTGGCTCCCATTCTGATTTGCGGTCTACCTGTTCAACTCCTGGGATCTTAAGTGAGCCACTTGACCTGTTAGCCTCCCTTTCGGGGAGACAATGATCCTGGTCATAGGTTGTTTTATTGACTTGTTAAAACGATCATTGTGATGGTCCTGTGCTAAGTCTACCTCACTGAGTCTAGAGTTTAATACGTGGTAGAGACATTAACTTTATTTTTCAAATGCAAGTATTTGGGGGAATGAAGCAATAAAAAAAGAGGAAGCACATCTATCCTCCCTCCCTCCACCCCTAAAGGCACTAGATTTAGCAAAGAGAATCTGAGTTTTATCCCAGCCTTGATGCTGGCCATGGCAAAATGAGAGGTGACCTCCACCAATGAAGTCTGACTGTCACGTGGGGTTCCAGTCCAACCGAATGCAAATAGCACTTGATGAACAGTTAGGGACTGAACGTTGCAGTGTGGACTATTGATGCTGACAATTTACATTTGGGGTAGAACTTTCCTCGAGCCTAACATGACAGGAGATTTTGGTGTGAAGGCAAGAGATGGTGGTGGCGATAGGAACAGGATTCCTGTGTTAAAAGGGGAAGCATGGAGCTGGGCGTGGTGGCGCACGCTTGTAATCCCAGTACTTTGGGAGGCGGAGACCGGAGGATCCGGGTTCGCGGCCAGCCTCAGCTCTTTCTCTCTCTCTCTCTCTCCCTGTCTCTCTCTCTCTACTTAGTGAGGCCCTCCGCAACTTCATGAGACCCGGTTTCAAAATAAAGAATAAAAAATAGGGCTGGGGTAAAGCGGAGGTAGAACGCCCCTGCGTTCAATCCCCGGTACCGCAAAAAAAAAAAAAAAAAAAAAAAGGGGGAAGCATGGGAAGTCCTGTAGAAGCCACAAACCATCTATAACTTTGTCTATCTAGGACATAGATTTCCAAAGTGGGCCATCCTGCCCCCCACCCCAGGGAGCCTGGAAAGTTTGGGAGTGGGTGGGTAGTAGCCTTGCATGAAATTAGGGGTGTTGAATAAAAATAAGAGAGTAACAGAGCTGGGCTTGGTGGTGTACGCCTGTAATCCCTACTTGAGTGGCTGAGAAAGGAGGATCATAGGTTTGAGGAAACCTCAGCAACATAGTGAGATTCTCAGAAACCTAGCAAAGACCCTGTATAAATAAATAAATAAATAAATAAATAAATAAATAAATAAATAAATAAATAAATGGCTGGGAATGTAGCTTGGAGGTAGAACATCCCTGGGTTCAATTCCTAGTACCTAAAAAAAAGTGAGGAGTAGTGGAAATGCCCAGGGAGGCACCAAGTAAATTTTTTTTCTTTTCTGAAAAGGGGGTGCTTAAGCCAATAAGTTTGGGAATCTGTGGCTAGGACCTTTTAGATTCCCCTTTACCACCACCCATGGTTCTCTAGTTTTCTGTCCTATCATAGCTCCTTGCCTTGGGCCAGAGAAGACTAGTCCACTCAGCCAGGGCAAAAATAGCTTCTTCCAGACACCCTCAAACTTGAGAGCGGAGAGGAAGGCTGGGCTGTGGAAGTCAGCCATCGTCCCCACCAGGGAGGAGCTGGAGTGCAGGACAGCGGGCAAAGTCAGTCACCGAGAAAAGCGAAGGCCGGAGGTGGCCCAGCCGGTAGAGTCAAGTCTCCATGCTCAGCGTTTTCCGAGGCCCAGCTGCATCCTGTTTTCCTGCTGTTGAGAATCATTGAGCCCTTGTTTGAATTCTGTCAGCCTCTCTCTCTCTCTCTCTCAGCTTGAATTGGATTTCGAACATTTCTAACTAAGGTTCTCGTAAGTCTTGTGTTAATGAGACTTATGAGACCACATTGTTTACACTTTACATTAAGCATTGAAGAATCTAAACGTGTTGGAAGGCAGAAATGTAGTTGTGGGAGGCAGGACTTAGTGTTGTCTCTTTTGTTTGTGTTCTCCATAATCTCCAGGTGTGAGGGCCATAGATTTTAGCTCAAATTGGATTCAACCTGTTCTGAGAACAGACGCAGAGTCAGGGACCTATTAAATTGTTGATTGGCTGTGGCTAGAACCATTAGCCAGGAACCGAGGCTGAGAGCAGACTTCTCATTGGGCAGCGCCCTGCCAATGTGACTCCGGCCTCCGTCCTGGCCTCTCCAGCCCAGGTCCTGATCTGCCCAGAGGCAAAGCAGTCATGCGTGCACACTTCTCTCCAGGAAACCAGGTATGCTGCTCAGGGGCAGGATGGGGATGAGACTTCCAAGAGCAAGGATGGAGTGCAGTTAGCAACAGAGAACAGAGAATAGAAATAGCGCGAGCAGCCAGGCTCAGTGGTGCATGCTACCCTGGAGGCTGAGTCAGGAGCATCACAAGTTCAAGGCCAGCCTGGACAACTTAGTGAGACCCTGTCTCAAAATAAAAATGAAAAAGGGCTGGGAATATATCTCAGTGGTAGAGTACCCCTGGGTTCAATCCCTAGTACAAAAGAAAGAGGAAGGAAGGAAGGAAAGAAAAGAGAAACTGAGTAGCTAACTGAGTTTAGCAATGTGCAGACCAAATGTGCAGACCAAATCTCTCTTTCCCCATGGATCAAGCGGAAAAAAAAAAGGCAAGGTATGTTGGTGCATACCTGTAATCCCAGTACTAGGGAGGCTGAGACAGGAGGATCGTGGGTTTGAGGCCAGCCTCAGCAACTTAGGGAGAACCTCAGCAATTTAGCAATACCCTCAGCAACTTAGTGAGACCCTTTTTCAAAATAAAAAGGGCTGAGGTAGAACACCCCTGAGTTCAACCCCCAGAACCACAAAAAAATTAAAATTAAAATTAGAAAAACTATCAGTTCATAAAAAAGAAAACTCAGTCTCTGTTTGTACCACAGGACAGGTGCAGGTAATGATAATGAGGCAATGAGTTCAGCCCTGCCTTCAAAAAGACCGCTCCAGCTGGGCATGGAGGCTCACTCCCAGGATTTGGGAGACTGAGACAGGAGGATAGCAGGTTTGAGGCCAGCCTCATCAATTTAGTGAGACCCTCATCAACTTATCTCATAGTAAAAAATAAAATAGGGGTGGGGTGTAGCTCAGAGGTAGAACACCCCTGGTTCATTCCCTAGTACCAACAGCAACAAAAAAAGACAATGGGTTAACATTTACTCACATTCTATAAGACCTTATTTACTGCTTACAATGATTCAGATATTACTTTTTTTGTCTTGATTTTACAAACAAGGTAGCCAAAGTTCAGAGAGGTATACCACATGCCAGAAAGTGGCAACACTGAAATTCAAATTTGGGTCTCTCTTACCTGACGCCTGGACTATTTAAATGTGTCCTATGACCTTGGTGTAGGAGTCCAAGCTATACCTCAGTTGGGACACAAGAGGACAATCCCAGACCAGCCTTCACTCCATAAACAGGGTCTCCGGGCCCAGACAGGCAGGGCAGCCTCTGACAGGTACCCTAATCCTCTGGTTCTCAAACCCATCACATGATCTTTTTTTTTTTTTTTTTTGCGGTACTGGGGATT
>PVJS01065324.1:0-10010 GCA_004027185.1 Glis glis
AATCTCATATGTACACATTGTTTATGATAGTAATTCCATAGATTCACTTCTTTCTTGCCCTTCCCCTTCCCTTGTACCCCTTCCCTTGCACCACTGAGGGTTCTCTGTTGTCATTGGAGTCCCTTTTGTGTCCCCACTACTCCCTAGGTTGCACATATTAATGAAAACATATGTCCCTTCTTTTTTTGTGATTGGCTAACTTCACTTAACATAATGTTCTCCAGATCTTTCCATTTTCTTGCAAATTTCCCAATGAAATTCTATCAAGGCTATAAATGATGGTTTAAGAAAACAAAACAAAAGGGCTGGGGATGTAGCTGAGTGGAAGAGCACTTTCCTAGCACACACAAAGCCCTGGGTTCAATACCCAGTATCGTAAACAATAAAGAGTAAAAATTGTGTTAAAAAATAAAATAAGCCAGGCGTGGTGGCTCATGCTTGTAATCCCAGTACTTGTTAGGCTGAGACCGGAGGATCCGGGTTCACGGCCAGCCTCAGCAACTTAGTGAGGCCCTCCACAACTTAGTGAGAGACCCTGTTTCAAAATAAAGAATAAAACATAGGGCTGGGGGTGTAACTCGGAGGTAGAATGCTCCAGGGTTCAATCCCCAGTACCACAAAATATAAATAAATAAACAAACAAATTAATTAAAAATACATCCCCCACACACGCACTTTCCAAAGAACAGCTCCTTGGAAAGAAAAACCAAACACAATGAGAAATCACTTCTTAAAAGTAATCAATAAGCCAGGTGCAGTGGCTTATGTATGTAATCCCAGTACTTGGGTCTAAAATGAGTATTGCAGGTTCAAGACCAGCCTCAGCAACTTAGCAAGACTCTCAGCAACCTAGTGAAACCCTATTTCAAAAAATAAAAATTTTAGCCAGGCATGGTGGCACTTGTAATCCCAGTACTTGGGAGGCTGAGACCAGAGGATCACAGGTTCATAAACAGCCTCAGCTACTTAGTGAGGCTCCCCGCAACTCAGTGAGACCCTATTTCAAAATAAAAAATAAAATAGGGCTGGAGGTGTAGCTTAGAGGTAGAAACCCCTGGGTTCGATCCCCAGTATCGCAATAAATAAATAAATAAATAAATTTTTTAAAAAAAGGACTGGGGGTATAGCTTAGAGGTAGACTATCTTTGAGTTCAATCCCTAGTACCATACACACACACACAAAAATGGTACCTTACCTTAATCAATAAATCAGGTGTGGTGGCACATGCCTGTAATCCTAGTACTTGGGAGGCAGAGACAGGAGGACCACAGATTCAAGGCCAGCCTCAGCAACTTAGCAAGACCCTCCATGACTTAGCAAGACTGTTTCAAAATAAAAAATTTAAAAAAAAGAGCTGGGAATGTAGTTTGGGTGTAGAATGCCTCTGAGTTCAATCCCCAATACCATGGCACACCCAGAAAGTAATCAATGAATGAATACAATGCCCGCCGCCTCGGAGGGGAAGTCCCTGCAACAGCACGCTGCCCACGCCTGGGCACCATCGACAGGCACTGATGACCCGGGGAGGAGACATCACCCCTCCCTCCCTCTGCCACCCTTTTCACTGTCTCTGTGAGTGCACAGCATGCTGGGTCAATGAAAGCCACAGCCCCAAACCTGGAAGCAGCCCTGTCCTGGTCGCCACAGTCCCCTGACTTGGGCACTTGAGGGTCTGCGCACAGTGGTAACGCCTTCATCCTTCCTTGCCTGCTCGCCAGACCAAGCTGCACCTGACTCGTGGACAGGGAGCTGCCTTTGCATTTGGCACAGGGGTGGGGACACCGAAGGTAACGTGCTGGGGTTGGGGGGAGGGCGGCGAGGATGGATTAACGTCCAGACAAACCGCTTCAGTTCAGAGAACATGAACAAGAGCAGTGTTAGATTTATTTGCCACTTTACAGACATGGCACAATGGCTAAGGAATTACAAGAAAAATACCTCCATTACTCTAACTATTCATTGTCTTTAAAGCTCTCACATGTTTTTCTTTTTTCTTTCCTTTTGTTTTGTGGGGGGGAGGGGATGAAGATTGAACCCAGGGGGGGTTCTACCTGTGAGCTATGCCCAAAGCCCTATTTTATTTTTTATTTTGAAATAGGGTCTAAGTTGCAGAGGGCCTTGCTAAGTTGCTGAGGCTGGTGTTGAACCTGCAATCCTCCAGTCTCAGCCTCCCAAGTACTGGGATTACAGGCATGCGCCACCATGCCCAGTGTTACATTTTTTTTTTAAGTTCAGGGTTTTTCCAAGTCTGGTCTAACCCCCTTCAAAAGGCTATATAAAAAAAGTGAGTAATACTGACAAATTCAATAAGTTTAAAATCCTAGATTTTTCCCCCACAATCTCTCTTCTGCCTGTCAACATAAGAATTATATGATATAACATGAGATTTGCCTCACTTTCCAAAAGCACATTTGGGGTAAAATTGTATGAATATTTTCTCTGATTGCTTAAAGCGATTTGTGATGCTATTTGCTTTATTTATTTAACTTGGTTTGGGGTAAATCGAATTATATGTCAATTGCCAGGGGAACCCATGGTGAATTCCTTTGAAGGCATAGACTTCATAGACTTCAACAGGCATAGACTGTTACAACCTGAATAATTGGTTCTTAATGCACTTGATCACTAAATTTGGATTTTTTTAGTGCAACTAATTTTCGAAATAAAGGGTAAGCACAGAGTGTTTAAGATTAACGACATTTCCGGGGATGTGAATTTCTTCCCAATTTACCACCCTCGTTACACATAGCAGTTTAGTGGCACTGAGCCTAATGGGGACCAGAAAGCAGAAAGCAGTTGAAATGACACTCATTTCCATCAAGCACCTTGATTTCCCAAACTAACTTCCAGCTTTTACCAAACTCCAGAGCTGCAAAACTCGCCATTCCCTTGCACCAGATCTTGTTTTTGCAAAGCCACATTTATTAGGACAGATTGCAATATGACAAAAATGACTAATGATCCTCGTTATTATCCTAAAGTTCGGAAGTACCGTGTAGGTACTATGAGACCAACAAAACAGAGTAGCAGTGTGACTTCCACTTGTGAGGGAGAAAGGCACAAAATGAAACGGAGCGGAGGACCATCCTTCACCAAGATGCCACTCTGCAGAACCCGAGCTTGGGAGTGTCATTCAAGATTTACTTCAGTTTCATCCATTGCTTTTACCGAATGTCTCCTTTGAGCCGCACACTCTGACTTTCTCCAGCCACAAAGGCCAAGGAGGCAGCATATCTGTGGATGCCCATTGCCCAGCTGAGGCAGAAGAAATAACCCAATACCTATCCAACATAAGGGGTGCACACGCGATGCTTTGGAAAGCAGGCCCAGGTGTGCTTAGTTCTGCCTAGGATTTGGGGGCATTTGGGTTTGATCTTCAGCAAGCCCCCTAGTAAACAAGAGCAAGAAGAGCCTCCTAGATCTGAGAAGGAGTCCACATGGCTGCAGGTGGAGCTGGAAAAAGGAGGTGAGGATACAGGTCAAGGGGAAAAGGGTACCCAGAAGGTGGCTGGAAGCCAACTTTTATTACAGGATCCTAGAAGCTGAAGGTGAGGGAGCTTAGAGATGGCCACATTTGGTCTTTTGAGTAGATGTTTCCATGTTTAGGATCAGAGTCTGAACTTGGCCCAAGTCTCTTAATTAGTGCTTTCTGAATACATATCATGTGTGCTGCTCCTTGTAACAATTCGCTCCCCAGTGAGGCTGAGCTTCTGCAAGAAAATTCCTTCCCACATTTTTCTATTCAGATGACTGAACCAATGGCCCCAGGAGGTTACTCAGAAAGCACAGAAACCCCACTTCTTTAGGGGGAGTGTGGTGTCTCCAGAAAGCGTTAGCTGCACAAGAGAATTCCCTGAGCAAAGGAGGAAACCATTCAAAACTCCACTGGCGTGCCCAGTCAGCCAAAGCTGCACGGAGAGGCTGAGGAAGAGCTGCTCAGAGGAAAAGGAACTGGGACTTGAAATGGATAGATAATAATCACTCCCATCTGGGCACAGTGCACATGCCTGTAACCCCAGTACTTGGGAGGCTGAGACAGGAGGTCTCACTAAGTTGCTGAGACTGGCCTTGAGACCTTCAGCAACTTAGTGAGATCCTGTTTCAAAATAAAAAGGGCTGGGAGTGTAGCTCAGAGGTAGAATGCCCCTGAGTTCGACCCCTAGTACCATTAAACAACAACAACAAATCCATAAAAAGCACAGCACCTCTGCCTCCTCCATCAGGACCACGGGGTCACGGGAGGGACAGGTGTGTGTGCACTGTTCTCGCCCAGCACATGCAGTGAGGAAATAACAGGCCGGCAGAGCAGACCTGCCAGAGCCCGGCCTCAGGGCCTCCCAGCCATGTGGAAGGCCACGGAATTAGCACGTGTTCATGTTTAACTCTCCTAGTACTCTGAGGAGCCAGACTTAATTAGATCTTCTCTTCCCAGGATGGATTCAATTAGGCCTGCACCCGAATAATCTAATAGTCGGGGATTCCTCCGGATCACTCCGTCAGGAAGCCTCCCACGGAGGTAATTGTTCTGAATGGCCGCTAGCCTCCCATAGTCGGCCTCCCCAGGGTCGACAGTAGCACGGATCCACTGCACCGCGCCGGCCTCGCCGTGTGAGCCCTGGCTGCTCCTCCACTTGGAACACAGTTGGGTTTTTCCTCCCATTTTCTCGCAGCGCTATCTGGGGTTCAGGCCTGGCAGCATTCCAAGAACCTGCAAGGTGGGGGGGACTCGAACTACAGGGAGCCTCTCCGACAGGAACCAGAGATGGTGATGCGGACCTTATCTAGAAGCCGTACCCTGCACCAATGTTCCAGATGTGACACTGAGAGGTGACATCCAGGTGGCCAATTCAGGGACAGGTACATGTTGCTATGAACTCCAGCGTCTGTGTGTGCAGAAAAGCAAAGGTCCTGTGTGTGTGTGTGTGTGTGTGTGTGTGTGTGTGTGTGTTCTAAGCAGTAGAGAAAGATGTTCAAGGACTCCAGAAACTGAGTGGGATTTTCTAAACTGCTAAGAAAAGAAAGAAGTAGGGAAGGAAATTATATTTTGCTCTTAAAACATTTTATTGTCTCCACCAGGTGCAAACAAGGCCTGCAGAGGTGGGAGTATCTCTCGACAAATAATTCACAACCCCGACTGCTAAAATTAAACTTCTACACAGACGGATGACAAGGGGAAAGTCCTCCCCTCGATTCACTGCCGACACCCGTCTCCAGATGAAGCCACCGACGTGCAGTCTTACGTCCCAGGAAAAGGGGTGGCCCTGAAAGTCGCAGGAAGCAGGCCCTCGGCTCGGAGGCCTCACCACCTGGCAGCCAAGCTCTAAAAGCTTTCCGAGGTGTCATCCGACAGTGGGTCCCAAGGAATCCATGACATCATGCATCACAAAATGCACCTCTAAGAAATAAAAGCACACCAGGCCATTGGGGAAGGCACCTCTGGATTCAAAAACACAGAACGGTGAGACACATGAGTCTTGGGTTCAGTGAGACAGAGTAGCAAGTCAGCTCCTCTTATCTAAAGCCCCCAACCAAGCTTCGTGCCAGCACGGGTACAGGGAGCTTCTTATACTTGCAGCCTTTGCATCTTGCAATTATCCTGGGAGGTTTTTATCCCTCCCACCCCCACTCCCCTTTTGCAGATGGAAAAAGGGAGATGAAAGACTAAATAGCTTGCTAAAGCCAAAGAGAAGCAAGGCATGATTCCAGTTCCAGTTCATCTGGGTCTGAAGCCTGTGGTTTCCCACCCAGTCTGCAGTTCTGGCTGTCTGTCTTCAGGGGCGGCAGCTCTGTCCACTCCTGCCCTGCTGCCTCCCCCGCCCAAGTCACTGCTTCTTTCTCATTAGCTTGTGGGTGGTCGAGAATGTAACATTAGCTAAACCTCAACCCTGGCCCTGTTTTCTACCCCCTGTACACTTCATTGCTCTTGTTAAATGGGCCACACATGTCACAACACTGGCCACCACTCAGCAGCAAGCCAGTGACCAAGGACATGGTCTGGGGGAGCCGCAGAGCAGGCTGAATGTTGACTGTTCCACATACCCCAACGTGCCACAATTTGTCACTCATCATAACCGAGACGTTGACTTGCGGCGGAAGAGAAGCGTATAACTTGTTTAGTGAGTTATTTATTGAGTCAAGTTCCTCTACAAACTCTCATGGGAATCTGCCACAGCCAGAGCAAACAAGCTCTCTGTTTCATACACAATGACATCGGAGAAGTCTAACTTTATTTTTGAGCTTCCTCTTCCAAAGCTCGGTCTCTTTCTAGGAGCAACAAATGCTAACAGCACAATTTTCCCCCGAAGCCACTTCTCATTGGTTATCTTCTAGACTCAAGTTAGAGCACATTTGGTGAGGGACTGGTCTACTCATCGTTATAAAGCTTCATGGCCCAGCACGGAAACAATCCGGAAAGGGCAGTCCAGCCTCAGACCAGAATCCCGAAGAGCTTGATCCCAGACCCTCCTCCTTCACCTGCAATGAGGTGAGTTTCTGATCTCCTGAGCTTCAGCTGCTCATCTATACAATGAAGTTTCTAATCATCAATGGAGATTCCATGAGATCTAATGAGGCAGCTGTGTGTGCAGCAGCCCTGTGAAAGAGCACACACATGTGAGCTGACCACCGGAGAGATGGCAGGCGGGGCTACCAGCAGAGCTGCTGACGCGTTCATGTTAACAATGGCCACACTTACGTTTCCAAAAAAATGTGAGAATCTTACTGGCTCTTAGGCAAACAAGGATCCAGGAATTGGTTGGAGCCACCCAATGCTGGAACAGTTATCTCTAAAGAAAGAAGAGCATGCGCACGCTCGTGTGTGTGTGTGTGTGTGTGTGTGTGTGTGTGTGTGTAAGCAAAAATAGACACTAAAGACACAAATACTTGATAAATATTTATTGAGTATCTGTATGTGCTGACTGTTGGGTTCAAGGTTAAATAAAGAACAAGAATCTACTGAGTTTGTAGTCTAATGGGAGAAGCAGTGGGAACTAATTATGAAACAAAATATCTACTCACATTTAGGAGGAAGGCTATGAAGAAAACTGTGGGTGATATGAGAGCAAATGAACGAGGGGCCTGAGATGGTCTTGGGTTCAGTTCAAGACAAGTCTTTGGAGAAGAATCGGTGTTCCAGCTGGGAGCTAAAGAGAAGAAGCGGCGTTAACCCAGGAGCAGCAAGGAAGAGCTTTCTGGGAGTTGCGGGCAGGCATGTAGGCAAAGACCCCGTCTCCAGAAGAAGGGAGCAAGGTCCTGGAGGAGCACGGGCAGGAGGTTTTGAGAGGCGGCTGCGGGTGACCCAGAGCCTTTGGAAGGCAAGTTTAAGGGTTTCAAGTCCATCTTGAAAGCAATGGAGGTTAAGCTGGAGGCATGGGGTAGGGTGGGGAATGTCAGCATTCACTCTACAGAGTAGAAAAGAGATTAGAGGAAGGAGATCAGGAATGGATGCAGGGAGGCCAGGTGAGGGGCCAGAGGACAAGACCTAGAAGCAAAATGACTGATGTCATGATGAAAAACATGTCACATAAAAAGCATCCTTTGGCACAGTCAGGACCATAAAGCCAAGCTGACTGACACCTAGGGATAGTCCTATGTGACATTTCCGTCCCTCCCTCCCTCCCTCCCTCCATCCATCCATCTGCCATTTGTCAGCAGTGTAGGGTGGTACAGTAGAAGTAAGACCACAGGAGGCTGACAATCCAGGTGGATTCATTCAAAGACAACTGTCATCTGTAGACCACACAGCTGGCACCTCTGCTGGTGTAGATACGCATGCGTCCTGGCCAGCACAAGGACTGAGGAGCCGAGGAACAATCATTCCAGTACAAACCCCATGTTCCCTGTCTCCACCGGAATGAGACTCTGTCAAGAACACACAGCACGGAACCTGGAAACGTACGCAGGTCCCTGTGTGACCGTGAAGCCACCTGCACGGGAGAAGCAGCTGCTCTGAGAGACCCAGGGAGCAGGGAGAAGTAGACCTTCCAAATACATCAGCCAACAGACGGGGCCGCGTTCACAGGTGGAAGAGGAGCAGGTGCCACCCTCAGGGACCAGAATCCTCTCCACAAGAAGCACAGGCCCGCTAGACCTGTGATGTAAGAGACCCCAGGCTTGCAGGCGCTGGCGTCTTAGGTCCCACGAGACCAGGCCACAGCATCCACTGGTCCCCGACAGTCCCTGGTTAGCCCACCCTCTGTTCCTGGCTTCAATGTCCAGGCCTGGATTGCAGCCCCAGCCAGGGGACAGCCCTCATTATACGCCCTTCTGGTGCTTTCTGATTCTTCACCTCATTCACTGTCATTAAGACTGGAAATATAGGGATATTTGTGGAATATCCAGCCCCCTGCTAACCTTTAGATTCTGCAAGGACGGGGCCCCTTTCCTTATTTTCAGAGTCTCCCACAGGAACTGAGAATGGGAGCTTGATAAATATTTGTCATCATCCTGACTAACCAAATTACTTAAAAGTCACTAAGTTGATAAAATATAAAAAGGAAAAAAATTTGGCTCTAAGTTACAGTTACCAACCTCTTTCATTATAGAGGGTCAGGAGTCCTTTCCTGCCAGAAGCTTTAAGGGGAATAATAACTCTTAAAACCACAGGGCCTGGACATTTTGTAGCTATTTTTATTCACCTTGTCAGTGACTGGGGGTTATCAAGTCAATGTAGTCAGAAACACTTAGAAGTCAATGACATCTACCTGGAATTTTAAGACTTGGTGTTTCTGGTATTTCATAGGAGGAAAAAAAAGGCTTAGAGTAAGCAATCTTCTGTATAATCTTGGGAGAGGGAAAAACCAAGACCTTCATTTAGAATGAATATACAGATGCCGGGCATGGTGGTACACGCTTATAGTCCCAGTACTTGGAAGGCTGAGACAGGAGGATTAAAGGTTTGAGGCCAGCCTCAGCAACTTAGCAAGACCCTGTTTCCAAATAAAAAATAAAATTGGGCTGAGAGCGTAGTTCGGAGGTAGAACACCCCTGAGTTCAATCCCCAGCACCACACAAACACACACAAAAAAATGTCCATACCACCCAGGTTCTTTCTGGGAGTGACTTAAGAAATCCATCAACAGAAGATTGATGCGCTTATTATGGGATTCCCACGGCATGTGGTGGATGGACCAAAAAACATTTTTTTACTTTTTAAAACATGGCAATGCCAAAATGCCGATTCCCTTTTACTACCTCTGCTCTTCAGGTCCTTGAGCTCAAAGACATGAATGGTTCTCTTGTCCCATGATGAAAAGTACTGCTTCTTGCCAAAAAGAGCATCAGCAGGAGACTGTACACACCATGGCCTGCCACGTGCATCCTTTGACGAAACGCAGATAAGCAGAGATCCCACAGGCCTTCTGTGTCCCAGCTGCAGGCTTCTACAAACCTCACACATGAAGGATCTCAAACTGTCCAGCACAAACGTCAAGAACAAGGAGAGGCCCCCGGAAGAGCTACTTAGCTACCTAGGAGAGGTGGAGTTTGGGATGGGCAGCGCTGGCCAAGCCATGCCTTTCAGGTTAGGAGAGACATAATGTTTCCAGTTACTGAATACTTGTATAATAGTCATATCTAATGTATGACAGGTATCGGGGCGGGGGGGGTAAATGAAATCAAATGAGATGCAGAGTATGAAGTTCTTAGCACAGTGCCTCGCTCCTGCGCTGAGGTCCTTAAAACACAGCAGATACCGTGGCCAGTATTACAGCCACATTCTTCCCGCTATGGAGAGAGGATGCCTCATTCTCTCCTCTCCCCTTCACCGCCTTCTCTGTGTGGTCTGGTTTAAATGAAGAAACTGGTTTTATTTATTTATTTATTTATTTTATTTATTTATTTTTTTTGCGGTACCGGGGATTGAACGCAGGGGCGTTCTACCTCCGCGCTACGCCCCCGGCCCTATTTTTTTTATGCTTTATTTTTGAAACCGGGTCTCACGAAGTTGCGGTGGGCCTCGCTAGGTAGAGAGAGAGAGAGAGAGAGAGAGAGACAGGGAGAGAGAGAGAGA
>PVJS01065325.1:0-10011 GCA_004027185.1 Glis glis
CTTTTTATTTATTTTTTTATTTTGAAGCAGGGTCTCACTAAGTTTCAAAAGGCCTCCCTAAATTGCTGAGGCTGACTGCAAACCTGAGAGCCTCTTGTCTCAGCCTCCCATGTACTGAGATTGCAGGTGTGCACCACCAGGCTCAGCTGTAACTATAACTTAGAAACCATACTGAATCTTTTCCTACCCATCCCTCCCTCCAAGCCTTTCCCTGGAGCAAGGGTAGGCATGATTCCTCCTTTAAAATCAACAGTGGTCAGAATTTGAAAGACTCTACCTAGATCTGAGTAGAATTACCAGTCCTAAGATCTATACTATGTCTGTAGCCAGGAATGCCAAAAAGCTGTGTCCTACCCAGAGATTACATCCTGCCAGCACCAACATGGTTCTGGGCTAGAACTGTGCCCCACACTATTATGGGCTGCCTACTTCAGAGCCAGTCTTGTGACACAAGACCATTAAGACCATTGTAACCATAGATGAAGCTGGCTGGAATCGATGTTTGATGGTCTGGGGCCATGTGTCTTCTCCTGGCACATGAGTCTATTCCAGAGGCTTTGTCCATTAGGCACACTTGAGATCTGCCCAAACTTAAACTTCACCAGCCCAGCACTCAGGGTGAGTACTGTGCTTAGTACCCTGTTCTAACCCCAGCAAATGGAGTATTAATATATGCTATGATGTCTGAAGTTGGGATAATATTGTTGAAGGCTGTCCCTTAGTCACCAATGCTGATGCTAACCTGGCTGGGCTGTACACGATTTCCATGGAAACAAGGATTTGCCCAGTCTCAGAGGTGCATCCAGGCTGATAGCACAGTTAGTAGAGGTACAGGCTTAAACATGAGTAAGTCCTACTGGAGAACAAGTCTCCACTTGGGGCCAGAGCAGGTCTACATCCTCCATTTTTAAGCTCTGGTTGAAGATAGCTGTACTACCCAAGGTTGGTGGATGAGTGGTAGAGACCATCCCTTGACTTTCAAGGCTGGTAGTGAGCTGGGTTGCACCTGAGTCTCCCAGTGCCAGGAACCTGCACAGTCTGGGGGATAGTGTGCCCCAGGTCACTCTACTGCTGGCAGTATTGCAGGAAGGAACTTATCTGCCTATCCCTATGCAGTTCTCTGATGCCAGGGTGGAGGATATAAAAGCTCCACCAATGAGACTTGGTCTGGGTGTAGAGGCTTTTGATTTCTTCCTGATATGAATTTTTACCCCTGAAAACCTAGCTTTTAACTCTAAGGAGAAGTCCAGTGTCAGCATTCATGCCCGTTCCCATGAGCTATAGTCTCGCTCACCTCTCTGTTGTCTGAAGTTGTGGAAGGATTTGTAGAGACAGCTATCCTCCTGGCTAATGCAGTTCCAGAGGCTCTGTCTGTGGGCACTGGCCTATGTGTAAGGGTCATTGAGTTTTTCCTGAGACTGCATATCAGCATAGCATGCCTGGTACTGGGTTTCAAGTCTAAGGCCTTGCTATGTTTTCTATAAATGCTCCCAAAGGGCCATTTGTTAAAGCCTTGGCACCAGCCTCTGCTCTTTTGGAGGGTGGTACAACCTTTAAGAGATGGGGCCTTATGGGAGGAAGTTAGGTTACTGGGGAATACCCTGGAAAGGGATAATGGAATTCCACCCCTTCCTCTTTCTCTCTTACATCCTGTCCATGAAGCGAACAGTTTTCCCATTCACATTTTCCATGATGTGCTGCCTCACCACAGGTCCAAAGTGACAGGGATGATTCTGAACTGAAATTTCTGAAACCATTAGCTAAAAGAAACCTTTCCCCTTTTTAAGTTGATTACCTCAGGTATTCTCTTTCAGTAACAGGAAGCTGACTAACATATGCCTGCACTGAATTCCCTCTCTCTCCCTCAAGCAAGATATGTATCTCTCCATGGGTGGAGTTGTGGGAGAATGACTCCAGGAACTCTTTCCTTACTGTCCTCTCAATGCATCTTTTCTTATCACACTAAAACCAAGGTTCCAAGTTCTCTAACCTGCCTGCCTTCATTCTCGTGAAATGTTTTGAAGTGTGAATGTGAATAGCTGTTTCAATTGGTAGGCAGTGGGGAGAGGCTCACTGGTAGGATCTTACTCAGTTGCCATCTGCTCAACATCCTTCACATAGATTCTTGGCATCTAATATTTAGTTATTCTGATTTTGGTGTTTGAGAATGAAATGATCAATAAATGATCAAAAATCATTTACTGAAATAATATTTTCTTATAAATTAATATTCATTATTTGGCACATGGATAAGAAAAGGAAATAAGTCACTTGAAAATAAACCCTGCAGTATCTTGCTATATAACATTTTATACCTTCTCAGACGATACATTTCTTACTTTTTTAGAAATTAAGCATCTTTTTTATTATATACCATTGCATATTTTATAAAACATTGTTTTTGATGGGTTTACAATATTTGATTGTTTACAGGATCAATTATTTATCCAACCAATGCCATCATTTTTATTTTCACCATTTATATATAATTTACCTAATAAAACTCAATGGCAAATACAATTGAAAGTCAACTGAATTTTATCACAAAGCACTGTATTGGACCAAGATAATTACCTTGGGAGATGATTTAATAGTGACTGATTAGTGAAATAAATGTTCATATTTATAGAAAATTTACAAATCCATGTTTTACTGTGATAGCACAAAAATTTGAATAGACCCTTGACTTCAACATCTATGGGTGTGCAATAGTGTGTTTAAAACTAACAGTATACATTTTATTTTAATAATAGTGATAAAGATTACAAGTAATTAATACAATAAATAGTTTTAGATTAAATTAAAAGATATAAACATTTAGAATAACAGATGAAAACACACCCCAGTTTGTTATTTTCATATTTCTCTTGTCACCATGTACACAGTCTTAACCCTTTTTATTTCTGCTACAATTTTTCTGCTATTCAAATATTTGTTTTTCTACTTGTCAGCTCAGAAATAATATGGTTTACAAGTCCATAACAATGAGAAGAACAGCCAGCAAACTCCTGGTGTTAGCTAAGCCTTCAAGACCATTCCACTTAAATCTAAGCAACACTCTGTACTTCAAAAAATCCTTACTGGGAATCTTGGATAGTCCATTCAACTGTTCATAGTTGATATTACCCACTCTAATTTTTAGGTAATTGTGACCGAAGCAGCTTACATAACAAACTAAATTGCATAGCTAATAAAGAACAAACCAATATTATAAATCCAAGCCTTAGATAATTAACTGGAGAATGCCAATTTCAGGTTTATTTTAAAACATGGAATCTTAAACTTTTAATTTTAATTTTTCACAGGTTCTTTTTCCGCTATATAGCATTTCCTTTTAGGCATGATCTCTCATGTTCTAAGTCTAGAACAATAGTGTTAACTTACACTACTAATAATCACTCCCAGACCATGCCAGTGCCCTACCCACGCCCAGTCATGGTCTTCTCCCTGGCCCATGTGGTGAGGAGCTATTATTTAACTCAGAAAATCAGGCAGTAATGAAGGCACATCATACTGTTTTCCACTCCACTACATACCCACATCCAGTCCTACTAACTGACCAGTTTTTGGTGAACTCCTTTGACTTCTAGATTCCATTTGGCACAGGTTTTCTATGTTCTTCTTAGAGCAGAAATACCAAATACCTGAGATAGTGAAAGGTGACATTTATATTTAATCTCTACTTGCATCTTTTGACAGCAAAGCAACATGGAATCACTTAATATTTGATTTAATTCACCCTTGCTTTGTCCATTTTC
Source organism: Glis glis (assembly GCA_004027185.1). Lineage (NCBI taxonomy): Eukaryota > Metazoa > Chordata > Mammalia > Rodentia > Gliridae > Glis > Glis glis. The sequence goes on from PVJS01065325.1 coordinate 3,759, forward strand.
AGAACCAAGTACCAACAATATCTTTAGACCTGCTGTCAATTTATCTGATCCTATGTCTTTGTGCAAATTTTTTTATTTATAATAATTCTGAATTTGTGACTTATTCTTGCAAATTGTGAAATTATTAATAAGCACAATCCTAGATTAATAAGTATATCCTTAGCCAGGCATGGTGGTGCACACCTGTAATACCAGTATTTGAGAAGCTGAGGCAGTAGGATTACAGGTTCGAGGACAGCCTCAGCAACATACCAAGACTTTGAATAACCTAGGGAGACCCTGTGTCAAACAAACAAACAAACAAAATTGTGCTGAGGATGTAGCTTGGAAGTAGAATGCCCCTGGGTTCAATCCCCAAGCTGTGCAAAAAAATTTATAAAATATATATACAGAGGGAGCTGTGTGTACTTATTAAAAGTTTTTCTGATTAGAAAATTGAGGCACAAATATTTTAAACAAATCACCCAATTTCACACAGTAAGTGCAAGAGACAGATTGAGAATTTAACTGCTCAAACCCAGTAAAAATGTTATCTTTACCATAAAGTTGAACACATTACCTTTCCACATGATTTAAGAATATTAAGTATGGCAATAATAATACTTTCTGCTACTTTACATTTAATTCCTTAGTAAAAATATTTTAAAACTGTTGTCTAAAGGGTGGTGGACTTTAAATGGTTAACAAGGTGTCTTTCAAAGTGGTTTTCACTGACTTAACATTAGATGTCAGGAAAAACACAAACACACACCAGGATGAAAATATGATACTCTGGTTCAGAGAGATTCTTAGTAAAACAGAAGTTAGCAAAACTATAATGGAATTAATTCACTCAGCAAACATTAATTGAATGAATATCACCCCTGGCAGGTTAAGACATTTTGAAGGAAGAAAGCTTAAGATCTGCTGTGATTGCAAATTAGTTGGTACTCCATGAAAGTAGAACTAGTGCTTATTATATTACACTATTGGGAATGAAGAAACATTTTAGAAAGGGATCATATCAATTGCAAGTGAGTTTTCAAAAGATTAATACCCTTGGGATATTGAAAAATAAACCCAGTGAAATGATTATTAAGCATACAAACCATGACTGCTGATTTAGTGTTAATGCAGTTTGCTTCCAGAGAATTTTAATGAAGGCTGGAAACACTTCCTATAACAATATATCCTTTTATGTAGAAATAAAAAATATCGGAGAGAAGTAAATGAGAATGTGCACAAAGCATTCCTCACTTATTTCATAACTTCAAAATGAATTTATTAAGTCAAACCATATCAGGGAACATTGTTTATTTTAAATAATTTAGAACTACATGTTGATCTATATATTTATTTAAAGTAAAATTACATAAATATGATGAGTAAAATATTAAAATAAAATCAAACAGAAGTGTAAAATGTTCTGTTTTGGATTGAAAACTTTGAAGGCAAACTCAAAGAATACAAGTAGAGTGTGATATGAACCCATGAATATTTGATTATTATTAGGGATATACTAGAAACTATCTTTAATATTTCCATTATGGTATGTTCTTAGTTTTTGATCATATATATCTTTATTGAGCATGAGCACTAATTATATTGACTACATCCAAAATGTTGATGAAGAGGCTTTTATTACTTTTCTACATTTATATATTTATATATATGCATATACAAGTATATATGTATATATGCAAAACTGCCTTTTAAGTATTTCTGAACATTGTATATTTTTGTAAAAATTTTAATTAGTTTCAATTTTAATCTATATAGGATACATACAAAAATCAGAGAATTTATGAACTATAAGATTAAATTATTATTTTATTTCTAATGCTAAAGATTATTTTTATTTAAGTATGTCATTTCTCATAAATCCTATAGTTAAAACCTATAAACATGTTCTTATTCTCACATATAAACATGCATAACAGGGAATAACTCTGAAGTAAGGATACGTCTTTAAAACATACATGCAACATTCTCTCTTTACACATTGCTGTGGAGCAGGTCCTGACAATTCCCCAAACATATTTCCTCATTTGTAGTACTTCAGTGCACGCAGCACTTAACTTATGACTGCACACATCTGGCCTCTTTGCCTGAAGCTTTCTAAGACTTGAGTAGCCTACTTTTCCACCCTAAGTTAGTCAGGAAGTGCCATGGAAATGCATTCCCTGAGGAACAGCCTTTATCCAATGACTGATGAGAGTAGTTATATAAATACCCCACTAGCTGTCCCTTGAGGTGGGGAGTAACTCTGAATCAACTTCGAAAATTTCCTCAACAAGGTTGAGCTCCAATCACCCACAGTGCTAACTGTACACTTTTGTTTTTAATTGGTGCATTGTAATCATACATCTTGATGGGTTTCAGGGTGGTAGAAGTATACATGCACACATCGATCAATTTAGACATCTATTTTCCTCTCTTCTCTCCCCACCCCCACTCCCAAAGCATAATTTTGTTTACCTTTTCGGTAGATAAAATTCACACAAATCTTTCTTTCAGAACATTTATATGGAGAATCCAAACTTGGACACATCTTCTTCTTGCATTCTCATTTGCTATAGTACTATTAGCTAAGACAGAGCTTAGACTCTTCACAGGAATTCCGATGGTGAAATTGTAATTATTCCTGAATCTTAATCTCAAAACACATAGGAATATGCTTTTAAAAAGATGGATACATTTTTTGGGGGGTGGAGGGGCTTGAACTCAGGGACATTCTACCTCTGAGCTGCACCCAGCCCTATTTTATTCTCCATTTGGAAGCAGAGTCTCACTAAGTTGCGGAGGGCCTCACTAAGTTGCTGAGGCTGGCTTTGAACCCACGATCCTCCTGTCTCAGCCTCCCAAGTACTGAGATTACAGGTGTGCACCACCACACTGGCTCAGATACATATCTTGAGTATTTGAATCCTAACACTTGCTATAACTTCTAGACTCAAGTTTAGTTTCATCACATACATGATAATTAAGAATAATCTACTTTGCTTTCCTGTAAGTGGTTTATTATCTATCATCTATCTATCTATCTATCTATCTATCATCTATCTATCCTATCTGTCTGTCTATCTCTTTATATATTCTCATTCTCCACATATATATGTATATAAGTACATATGTTTGTATGAAAGAGATATGCGTATATATATGCACATTTTTTCATATAACTGCAGATCACCATGAATTTGCTTACTACCGTGATTTAGTACTTGCAGTGGAAAAAAGAGAGTCATTTATTTTTGTGTCATTCTTTTCCTCTAGAGGTGGAGTCTATTCAACTGCCTTTGAATCTGAGTATAATGTGTCGCTGCTTCAGCAATAGAATATGGCATAAGTAACTCTCCACTACTTTGCAGACCCATTACTGTCTTTTAAAGCAAAACAACATACTGCAAAAAAAAAAAAAAGCAGGCGTAGGCTACAGAGACTCACAAAGAGAACTTTGCCCCTGGGCTACTGGGAGAGTCAACCCAGCAAACGTTTGCCCGCTACAGAGGATAATGAACTTAAAGGTAGATCTCAGGCCCCTGGAGCTGTCATGGTGGCAGTGCATGGAACAGAGACAGGCTGCTCAGCGCAGCTGAAACGACGGTCTACACAGCAATGAGGGAAATAAAATACCTAATTTAAGGGACTAAGTTATACAGTAGTTTTAGATTCAAAAATCGATAATTATATATGCAGAATTCATGCCTTGAAGGAATGATCTATTTACAAATATACTTCGGAGAACATTACCATTTAACATAATTCCTTAGTTAGAGATTCTAACAATGTTTCCACACTAAACACAAAATCAGTATAGTTTACTTATTTAAAATGAGCAGAAATCTAATTCAGGTCACTAAGAGGGAAAAACAAATTTTATGATGTATAAATGCTATTTACTTGATGAATTTACTTAAACACTTTCGATTTATTGTGTTCTTTATAATAGCAATAATACAATTTAAATGCTTTTTGCATGCTATACTTTTATGGCATTTTGGTAATGTTCAACAACATGTCATTAAATATGTATGATTTCACATGGGATGCAATAATAGCCTTATATATATTTTTGGAAACTTCTTAAGATATATGTACCCTGAAGACCAAAATGACTTCCAAGATTTTATACTCTAGTTTAAATGTACATTTATAAATTGCATAAATAAAATGTATTTAAATAACACTGTGAAATAAATATTTCATACAGTTTTATTTAAATATGAAGAAATACAGTAAAATAAAGTGTCAATGAAGCTAAGGAATTTTCTTTTTATATGATTACATGTAAGAAATAATTATACCAATCAGATCAAGGGTGCATTGGAATACTATTATTTTAAAATTAATTAAATAATAGCTGACATGCATTAATCACCTACTATGTAATCTAACTATTCAATCAAACTTGATAAGTAGATATTACTAATCTGTGTGAGGAAATTGATTTCAACGTGTTAATTTTCTCTAAGCCTCATAAGGAGTAAGTGAAATGCATAATACTTTACCTGAAATCTCTTAGATCACAGTAGTGGACACTTATATTTCACATTGCCTTCACCTTTACATAGGTGGCCCATTAAAACAGCATTCTTTCTTCAATCACTTACCCTGTGTATGATGTCTATGTATTTTTTTTTTAGATTTTATTCCTCTGTAAAGTTCCAAGAAGTTTACAGTCTCTCTGGAACAAATTTTTCATATGTATTTTCCCCAGCAGCTAGAAAAATTACAGCAGAAATATATAACATATATAGTAGTGTACTACATACACATTTATTTATTTTATTTTTTTGCTGACTGAAGCAGGCATTTATTTTTTTAAATGTGCTTTTATTGGTGCATTATAGTCTCAATTACAATGAACATCAATTTGACAGTAACATACATGCACACAGACTTGGTGCACCCCCCGCCACTCCTCCCCCGCAGTAGAGAGTACTGAGATTGACGTTGGTATATTCTCATATGTACACATGGTCGATGGTAGTAATTCCATTAATGAACTTCATTCTTCCCCTTGCCCTTCCCTTAGACCACTTCCCTGACTCCACTGAGGCTTCTCCACTATTGTCTGGAGTCCCATTTGTCTCCCCACTACTCCCTAGCTTGTGCATATTAGGGAAAACATATGGCTCTTCTCTTTCTGTGATTGGCTAATCTCACTTAATATAATGTTCTCCAGGTCCTTCCATTTTCTTGCAAATGATATTATTTTGTTCTTCTTTTTTGCTGAGTAGAATTCCCTTGTGTGTATTTCCCATAGTTTTGTAATCCATTCGTCTGTTGATGGACACTTAGGTTGGTTCCATAATTTGGCCACTGTGAATTGTGCTGCTATGAACATGGGTATGTATATATTACTGTAGTTTTCTGGTTTCAACCCCTTTGGGATGATACCCAGTAGTGGTATAGCCGGATCATATGGTGGATCCATTCCCAGTTTTCTGAGGAATCCTACACACACACTTAAATCCTTTCAGGGTTGATATTTTGTTTCTTGTGATAAGGATCATATTTTTCAATATGTCCTCAAAGGCCCAGTCTTCTTCTTCCTTGACACCTGTTTTTACTTTCTTTCCTCCTGCCTCACATATTTTGTGTTTCTTTGTGTTTCTCAAGTGGTAGTCCTTTTGCTTGGAGCACTCTTCTTCCTCCAGTGCCCATTTCTTCTATCATTTCATCTTAAAGGTCATTGCTACAATCGACTACATTCTCCCATGAGACTGTTACGATACTGTTTTCCCAGTGTGTATAGAACCTGTCTGGAACATTCCATTGATCCTAAAGGCCCAACTCAGGTCAAGGCAAATAGTAGAAACTGGATAGGAAATAAGAATTTAATAAGGTGGACCCTAATAAAGCTTTCTATCAACTATGGACTTTCCCACTGATGAGTTTCATATATTTCAGAATTGAAGAGCTTCTAGAATCCACAGAAAACTTTTGTAATGATTTTGAGATTATTTTAAAATCAATACAATAATAACTATTAGAGGCTAATGAGCAAAATACCAGGTAGATTGTGAGCACTAAGATTTTTTCCAATGTGCAATGAAATTCACTTCCTTTCTCTTTTCTGTTGCATATGATTGTTTTATAATAAAAAAACATTTCTTTTTCAAGTAAAAATTTAAATCAGATCAATTTCCTATTTGTGAACAATGTTTCCATGGACCCACTGGCTAAGAGTTTAAAATTGGTTTATATTGATTTACGTCACTGTTCTTAATTGTACTGTCATTTGTCCTCATATAGTATTGCAAAAATC
>PVJS01065326.1:0-10011 GCA_004027185.1 Glis glis
AGAGAGAGAGAGAGAGAGAGAGAGAGAGAGAGAGAGAGAGAGAGAGACAGGGAGAGAGAGAGCGAGAGAGCTGAGGCTGGCTGCGAACCGGGATCCTCCGGTCTCCGCCTCCCAAAGTACTGGGATTACAAGCGTGCACCACCACGCCCGGCCCTACTCAATTTTAACCACTAGGAAAGCTGAATCTCCGAGAGGGAAATGGATCTGCTGAAGAACACACAGCAAATGAGTTGCAGAGCCCAGATTTGAGATCCATGTTGTTTTCACTGTCTCAGATTGATTCTGGAAAATTACGTGAAGCAAATTCATAGAGACACATGATTGTGGTAATTATAAAGGACAAGAAATATCCAGGGAAGAAGAACCGTTATTTGCACAGAGAAAGCAAAGTGTGAAGGTCTCACTCAGAGTTCAAGGTCTCACTCAGAGTTCAAGGTCTCACTCAGAGCTCAGGCTTTAGCTTGCAGACAGTGGAAAGCCATGTTGTACTGGAATGTAAATGCCTTTAGGGCAGAATTCAAGTTCACAGCATCTTTGGGAGCCACTTCCTTTCATGTAGCATCTGGCACTTAGTAGGGTTTGAGAAGTGGTTGCTTAATGACCCTAGATTTCCAAATCTGAAAGCATACATGGCTAGAGAAACTTCCAGATGCTTTGGAGTTTACCCAAGTTGGAAGAAATTCTGAAATTCGGTAGCAGTCATTCACTTATCTAAGCAGTTTCTCTCTCTCTTTTTTTTTTTTTTTTGGTGGTGGTGGTACTGGGGACTGAACCCAGGGGCATTCTGTCTATGAATTACACCCCCAGTTCTTTTTCTTCTTTGTTTTGAAACAGGGTCTCTCTAGGTAGCCAAGAATCTTGCTACAGTGCTGAGGCTGTCCTCGAACCTGCGATCCTCCTATCTCAGTCTCCCAGGCACTGGGATTACAGGTGTGCATCACCACACCCTGCTTTCTAAGTACTGGTGAACATGAGAAACTAAGCTCAGGAAGACGTCAAAGATGGCTTTCTGCAAAAATGATATGCTCCAGTTCATGCACTAAGCTGGTGGGAAGGGTACAGCGCATGACCCTGCAAGATGCTGGTTACAGCCAGTGAAATGAGTAGATACCACATCAACAGAAATGAAAGAGCCAAGAGATTCTTCATCTGCCATCTGCCTCAGCCTCAACTTCTGTCCTGAGCATGATGCGTGCTTCGCTGCCCTTCACCATCAATACCCAGGACGTCTGGGGCCATTCTGACCACTGGTTATCCACATCGTGTATCTAACTTTGAAATTATTTCTCTAAGAAAAGAATCAGAATGATGGCGACTTGGGTTTGGAATGAATTAGCAACCCTTGGAACTCTAAGGGAGTAGTAGCGGCCCCAGAGTATGGATATAATCATTTCACCAAGGGTGTGGGGGGATCCATTACTGTAAATGTAAGTTGAGCTGAGCTAAGATAACACTAGCTAAAAATAGAAACTACCTTGAGCTGGCCTCATAAATGATGGCCTTTTAATGAAAGGGAGACGTGCTCAACATTTATTGGACATTTTCTAAGTCCCAGGCATGGAACCAGGCGTTTGACACTTGTCATTCGTCTTATCTGCATGGTCATCCTAACATGGTGGGTCAGACAAGGCTTCCCAGAGATAGGAACTGTTTCTAGTCTTTTCACCTCTATATCTCCAGAACTGAATGATTTTCTGATTATCCGAAAGCAGTACAGTTATAAAAAGGGACACTGAATGGCAGTTGTTTGAAAGAGGGTGTCCTGTGACTCGGGTTTGTGTGTGAAGAAAGGGCCCGCTTGGCTGCCATCATTCCTTCAGTAAACTTTGGGCAACTTTTAACTCCATAAGACCCTTTGCAAAATGGTCCCTGTGGATCCCTCCAGGGTCACCTTTGTCCATCCCATACTCGCTCTCTCAGCCTGTTCTTGCTACTCCCTCTCCCTGGACCACTTTGTTCTCACGCCCTCTTCTGCTGCCACTGGTTTTGTTTAGATACTCCAACGTGCCGAGCGTGCTCTTTTCTTCTTCTGCTGTTCCCCATGCCTGAAACAATCTCCCCCAACCTTAGCCCAACTACCTTTTCTCATTTTTTAGTTCTTGCTCAAATGGCATTTCTTCAGATAAGCTAAGTATTCTGACAATCCAATCCAAGCTATATTTGCTACCCAGCTACTTGCTAGCACATCAATCTCTTTACTTTTTGGCTCTATTTATTTCTATTTAAAATGAACTCCTCTACTTACACATTTTATTCGTCTCTTCATTGCCAAAACCTTATCAGAATGTTAGTTCTATGAAAGCAGGACTTTTGCTTCTTTTTTGAAAAACTCACTCTTGTATTACTGGATTCTAAAACAGTGTGGGCATATAGTGGGAGCTCAACAAATGCCCATTTAGTAAGCAAAGAAGAGAATAAATAAACAAATGACTGGCTGTCACCTTGTGAACAAAGTCCCAAAGCACCAAGTCCCAACTCTTTTTGTTTTCTGTATTGTGTCCCAGTATCGTCTTCCATCTCGGCTCTTCCTTCTCATTTTAGCCTTTCCTATAAGGGTCAGCAAGTTGCTCGCCAAACATTTCCCTTCGGCTTTGAACTAGGATCCTAGCATGACAGTGTTTAACTTATCCTATGTCCCAACAGTACTCAATACCAAATCGTTTCCAAAATGCACCACACCTTTTCCTCTGAGCCTCTCTTCTTGTTCTTCCTTCTACCTGGACCAGTTGGTCCTCTCAGCAGCCACTCCATCTTTCCCACTGCAGTAAGACCCATAGAACCTGCCGCACTCAGCACAACTATCCTCTTCTCTGGGAAACCACCTCTGATCTTCCAAAATGGTGATGTCTCCCAGTGCTCCTTCAGTGCCCATTCCCTATTTGTCTGTGACTAACCCACAGTGGAATTATGCTTTCCTGCTAGTTTCTTCTTGCAAACTGTTAACCCAGAGAAAAGAGAAAGTAAAGTTTTATTTCTATTGGAACCCCAGCTAGAGTACAGAGTTGAGCATGAAGTGGCTACTCAGATGACCAGGCATAAATGAAGGAGTATTGAAAGAATAAATTAGTTGATCCATAAAGAAACAGATCTGTGAATGTCTGACCAAAGTTTTATAGTTCAGTTACACATCAATAGGAGGCTGCTGTCCTGAATTGCCTAGGACAGAGATGTTCCAGAATGAGAGACTTTCAGAGCTAAAACTGAGAAAGTTCTGGGAAAACAGGATGCACTGGTCACTGGTCCAATTTCCTGAGATTGCTAGTGACAATATGGAGAGATTGGTGCAGTGAACTTTTTAGGTTGGATCAGGTCATAGGCGAAGGGATAGTAAATAGACAGGGGCCCAGAAATGCATACTAGACTAAGACCAAAGTGTAGATGTAGGGAAGGCACCCAAGATCACGGTGTCATTTCTTCCAATAAGTAAAAATTTCGAGATAGTGTGGTGGCATAGAGGAGTCAACCGGGAGATAGGCAAGCTGTCGCTCTGACAGCCTCTCACTAGCTCCATAACACGGGGCAAGCCGTAGGACCTCTCAGCCTCCTGCGGGTGAAGTACATTTTCCCATGTCAAAAGCAGGACCATTACAGTGTCTAATTCAGTGACTGACACATAGTCATTGCTCAATAAAGCACTATTCCCTTTGCCAGACTGTGAACCCAATTGTCTTCAGACTCTATAGTATGGTTGTTCCAGTGGGTAGGATTAAGTACTTATTACATTTTCCAACCATGAATTAGCAAGAAATCTTGTCGGATGAACCACTGGTTTCCATATAATGAATATTGGGTTATGTGTAATATTGTATTCATCCTAACTCTAGTTTTGTGACTTTTAATAGTTCTTTGTCATAGTAGTACGCCTGATGTGGTAAGGTTACAGAAAGATCCACAATTTCTCAAAAATCAAACCCCAAACACCAGTATCCACATAAAACACGTCATACCCTTTTGACTGAGCAATTCTATTACTAGGAACTTATCCAAAGGAAATAACCAGAGAATGCATGTACAATGATGTTCATCTCAGCATTGTTTATTATGGTGAAATATTAGAAACATCTGAAATGCTTGACAATAGAGATTTGGCTAAGTTAATTACATTTTAGACATTCAAGTGAATACCATGTACACATCAAAAAGTTGTGTTCCATAGAAGTATTTCATGACTTAGAAACATGTTCAAGGCATATTGTTAAATGAGGAAAGCAGATAACAAAACAGTATGTTTCCAATTCCATAAAACAAAAATTATGAAGAAAGCAATAATAATATTCAACAATACCAGAAGTGGTAGCATGAGAACATGGCAGTAGAGTCAGAACTTCTGGGTTCAAATTCCAGCTCTACAACTTTTTTTTTTTTTGCGGTACCGGGGATTGAACCCAGGGGCGTTCTACCTCCGCGCTACACCCCCGGCCCTATTTTTTATACTTTATTTTGAAACCGGGTCTCACGAAGTTGCGGAGGGCCTCACTAAGTAGAGAGAGAAAGAGAGAGAGAGAGAGAGAGAGAGAGCGAGCTGAGGCTGGCCGCAAACCCGGATCCTCTGGTCTCCGCCTCCCAAAGTACTGGGATTACAAGCGTGCGCCACCACGCCTGGCCCCTACAACTTTCTTATTATGTGATTTAGAAATGTCCTTATCTCTCTTTGTCTCATTTACCTGGTTGATGAAGTAGAATCTATAACCACCTCATGGTACTTTTTTGTGAATATTTAATGAGTGTGTATTATGAAATATTAGAAGATCGGCAGGCACAGAGTAAGAACTGTTGGATCTTAGTTTTTTTTCTAGAGGGAAGTAAAAAGAGCAACATTTCAGATGTTTCTAATATTTCCTAAGTTAGTTTTTTAAAAAAGCTAAGCAAACAACAGAATTGTTCTCTCTATGCAAATCAATTCAGCTATTAATTACCTGAGTGGGGGTTTGAACCTAAGCCTGTCTGAATCTAGAGTTTGAGCACAAAACGATTATGTAATTCAGGAAATAGTAGTCATTTTTTTCATAATTGTAAAATGAGAGGAAACTGTTATTTTCTTCTCTGTGACTCTCTGGGTTTTCCAAAACTTTAATGATGAATATATACCACTTTTATAACTAGAAAATATTATTTACATGACATATTTTAAGCTGTTTAAATAAAACAAAGGAGTAAACTAGCTTCATGGAAAATGCTGCAGTTAATACAAGGTGTCAGATTCATAATCACAGAAAGCAGTTCACAGCCCTCTGGAGTGCTTGGCACAGAGTTCCATGATCAGCTTGAGTTCCAGAAACAAGCAGGACTGAGTTCAAATCTTGCAGATATCAGCTGCAGGCCCTTGAGCAAATCCCTTAGCTACTCAGAGTGTCAGCTTCCTCTTCTGAAAAACAGGATTAGAATAGATCCCCATGGTGTCCCCCAAATTAGAGCTCTCTGTAAAGAGGGCACCACTCCTCCAGATGAGAAGTAGGTGCTTAACACTTGTCCTTACTAAGAAGACTATGGAACTTTTAACTATCTCTTAGAGCTACTGAACCACCTTACACTGACATGAGATTGGGGAGTTCTAACTCCTAAACACTAACCTTACATGGCAACAATAAAATGCAAAAGCAACTCCTAGTGATGGCCACTGATGTCAGAAAGTGCTCTGTAACTTTGCCATCTTGGATGAAAGTTTTGCCCTTGCTTTTGAGTGTGGATCTCCCCTTCAATGACCGACTAAAGCACCAAACACAACAGCTTTTTATGGAAGTTAAAAATATATCAAGGATTGAACCCTGTCTGCCTGTTGCTGACTTGGAAGCAGATTTGAATGCATTCCTTACATCCAGATTGGATTGCTTTTACTTTTGCTTTGCAATATTGCCAGCACTTATTATTATTATCCTTATTGTTATTATTACTAGAACTTGCTCTGGGCCCAGAACATAGCCATAGGAATTAACGCTGGCAATCCTACAACTCAGACTGTCCACCAGCTCCTAAATCTCAACAAGCATGCTGAATTTCAGCCGGAATTGATTGGAAAATTGGCCTTATAATTCACAAGGGTTCAGATTTGAGATCAGTTAACACCAGACTTCTGGAAACACTGACTGCCCCCGGAGCCAATGAGTGGTGAGGTTATTCTCCTTGAAAACAGAGCTGAAAGTCATTGCTTTCTTCCTCATTCTTGGTTATTACAGTCTTTGAATCCTGCTGAGAGCAGCTCCGAGGGTGTGAGTGCACAGTCTCACGCAGGCTTTAACAGAAAGAGAAACTTGTTCCTATCTGGGCTATCAGTTACAGATGGCAAAGTGGACCCCAGAAAGGAGCAGTTTGCTGAGTGCAGTGGACTGACTCATGCCCTCCCAACATTTAGTGTGGAAGCTCAGCCTCCAAACGGGTGATGGTATTTGGAGATGGGGGAGGTAATTAGGTTTAGATGAGGTCATGAGGGCAGGGTTTACATGATTGAATTAGTGTCCTTATAAGAAGAAGAGACCAGAAGTCTCTTCCTCTCCAGCATGTGAGGATATAGCAGGAAGGTGATTGTCTGCAAACCAGGCAGTGGGCTCTCACCAAATGCTGAAGTTGCTAGCATCTTAGTCTTGGACTTTCATGTTTCCAGAACCATAAATGTCTGTTGTTTAAATTGCGCAATCTATTGTATTTTGTTATAGCAGCCTGAGCTGACTGAGACAATGAGATTACACCAGGAATTGTGGTAGACTGACATATCTCCTGAATCTTGTGCTATGGTATTTTTCCCCCTACTTTGCCACATGTCATTTATGAAAGTCTTTGAGATCATTCTACATGGTGGATCATTGATGGATTAACTAACCATACAGTTTCCCAAATGTGGCCCAGATCGCACCCACATATACCACATTGATTAACCATTGGGAGAAGAGCATACCTACCATCTTCCAAATTTCAAAGGGTTTCCTCATGAGCCCCTTTGGTCCCTCACTGAGCCATATTGCCATGTAGAATGAGCGTAAATGCCGCTTAGGAGTTACAAGCCTGCTCTGGAATGTGTGTTCCTTGTTCCAGTTGGACTGCCTTCTGAATGTGGAACTATTTAAAAGTCAGAATACTGCTTTCCTGGAAATGGCAGAAACATATGAGATGTATGCTGGCAGCGTTTCTTATAATGTAGGCGCTGACCCATGTTGAAAGTAGCCTTTCAAACCCTGCACCCATTTACGTGATGGCTGCCCAGTCAAGCAAGGCATCTATCTGGAACTGTGAATTGAAACTATATGGACAAGGCCACAGGAGCTTTATCCAAAATGGACTTCTGACATCCATCAGGAGGCCCTTTAATTACATGATCAATAAGATTTTAAGGCGAGCTTAGAAGGTCACCAACATCACTTGCGAGATGTTGTAAAATATGATGATAGGAAAACCTGAGAGTGCTGTGTCCAGGGTCTGATCAATAACCACTAGATTTTATCTGTGTCAGATTTAAGCATATTGGACGCGTGTGCCAGAACAGTGCAGAGACAGTTATGTGAGCCATCCAGCTGCTTCCCAGAACCCAAAAATTCACTGACGATCATCTGTAAAGAGTACACAGAAGAGATCCAGTGAGGGAACTCAACGACGCAACTCATAAAAGCTTGCAAAGAAACAGATTTCCATGTTGGCAAGCCAAGTCCCAAATGTTGCTTACAGCTGGGCAAATTTGACCTTCCAAGTGTTTGTTCTTCTTTGTCACCCATTTTCAAAACAAGTGACCCAACCCAAGATGACATGAAATCAAGTTTGGCAGGCCAGGTTGGTTAAGGGATGGTCTGTGGACTTTCACCCCCTCGGTTGAAATCCCATTCTTGCTACTTAATAACTGCCTAATCTTGGGCAAATTCCTCAGCCTCTCTAATCCTTAGCTTTCCTATCTGGAAAATGGGGAATAATAATAGCTGTGCATATCTCATAGGGCGTGGTGGGGATTGTGTTAATTTATCTGAAGCACTCAGCACAGTGCTGGTACCTCCCAAGTACTCAGGAAATGCAAGGCTATTATTGAAATGCATTTTTACTTCTCACTAATGAAATATTCTGCATGTATAGCAACATACACATGGATTTTGGCATATGGAAGCAAAGAAAGTTTAGGAGTTGAGCAGGAGATAAGTAAAGACTGTTTAGCTATGAATAATTATGATAATTGTTGTCTTTTATTGAGAGTTTACTAAGTGCCTGGCACTGTGTCCAACACTTTGAGTATTATCTCATTTAATCTCCATGGAATATTATATATATATACTATATATATATACACACTATTCTCATTTTTTATGTGAGACAACCAAAGCACTGTGAAGTAATTTTTTTTTTTCCGTACCAGGGATTGAACCCAGGGGCTTTCTACCTCCGTGCTACACCCCCGGCCCTATTTTTTATATTTTATTTTGAAACCAGGTCTCATGAAGTTGCGGAGGGCCTCACTAAGTAGAGAGAGAGAGAGAGAAACAGGGAGAGAGAGAAAGAGAGAGAGAGCTGAGGCTGGCCGCGAACCCGTATCTTCCGGTCTCCGCCTCCCAAAGTACTGGGATTACAAGCGTGCGCCACCACGCCCGGCTGTGAAGTAATTTACACATAGGAAGACATCCAGAAAGTAGACTCAGGGGTCAGACTTTCTGATTCTAAAATGTTAGCTGTTCAGAAGCCTATTATGATAATCTTTAAGTCCCTGGAGACTATTTGGACCAGTTTTTGTCACGACACATAATGAATTGCCTGCAGATCTTGGGAGATTTCTGTCACACTTCACCAGCGCAGTCCTGTGTTATACGATGGGGCTCCAGGACTCACAACTTATACACTGTCATGGGAATGGAGGACTTGGAGGTTTCTGCATGTCCATTCATTGTCAGAAAGGCAAAACAGATCAAATACACAGATAAAGCTAAGACACATGACTTTCTGTCTTTTGAAGTTGTCATTCCCTTGTTGAGGTAACTTTACAGGGCTAAGCCTCAGAATTGATTCGGTTCAAGTGACTACAGCAAGCATTTAAAAAATACCTTTATTGGTGCATTTTAAGTATACATATCTTAGTGAGGTTCAAAGTCATACAAACATGCACACAGCTCTTGGTGTGATTCCCTTCAGAAGAAAACTCCAATAAGACCCCAGAAGCCCAGGAAATAAAAATTAATAAATGGATGGCATCAAATTTAAAAGCTTCTGCACAGCAAAGGAAACCATCAAGAATCTGAAGAGAGAGCCGCCGGAATGGGAGTAAATCTTTGCCAGCTACTCCTCTGATAGAGGAATAATATGTACACTATACAGCAAGCATTTAGAACAAGGGGTGCATCACAGGTATTGTGCAGGGGAGCCAGCACAGAAAGATGAATCATATTGCAATCGCACACGAGGAAAGTTCAGGGAAATGATATCAGCAACTACAGAACTTCATATTAAAGCATAAAAATGAAGAGTATGGGCTTTAAAAACAGAGAGACCTGAATTTAAATCCCAGTTCCAGAATCACTCAGTATAGAGATTCCAGCAAATCACTTTATTTTGCAAATGCAAAATGGGGCTTCTGTGTAATTCCCACTGCCCAGGACTTCTAGGAGGATGAAGTGGGATAAAGCACATAAACAGCTGAGTACTCGTAGCTCAGTAGCATGCGACAGCATTAGTGGCTGTGATTGAATTAGACCACCTGCCTAGGTCTGGTCTTAGCTCCGCCACCTGCTGACTCTGTGTTCCTGAGCAAGTTCCTGAATCACTCTGTGTCTCGGTTTTCCCACATGTAAACTGGGATAATAACCGTGCCCATGTTATATAGGGTTACTACCAAGATTAAGTAAGCAATATTTATTTATTTTTTTTTTTTATTTTTTTAACGTGCTTTTATTGGTGCATTGGAGTCTTACATTGCAATGAATATCTATTTGATGTTAACATATATGCACACAGCTCTTGGTGCCCCCCCGCCTCCCCCCACCCGTATGAAGTACCAAGAATGATGTTGGTATATTTTCACATGTACATGTTATTTATGATAGTAAATCCATT